>JASDQU011176242.1:0-26728 GCA_032191745.1 Picea mariana
AACCAGGAACCCTCTGTTCCTGCGAGTTACCTTACGCTCTGATACCAGTTGTTAGAAAAACAGGACCGTGGAGCAATAAAATAAAACAAATGCAGAAACAAAACACAGAAGACACACAATACAAGAGAGACACAGATTTACGTGGTTCACCCAGTGTGGGCTACGTCCACCAGAGAAATTGCCAGGTCTTTCCTTTATTATTATCCAGCAAATGAAGGGATACAACCTACAGCAAAAACCCACTGTAACTTCCTCTTCTTTCTCTCACAGTCTCCTCTCTTAGAATACAATATTCACCATCAATCATAGCCGCAATACATTTCCCTCATAAAAGAGGGTTGCCTTCTAGGGCCAAAAACCCTAACATAATCTCTACCGTTAGATCTGCGACCTTATAATGAACGGTCTAGATTTACAATGAAATTACAATATACTTTTACAAGGCAATTTTTGCTTCGGGGGCTTCGCCCCCGAACCCCCGCTGGGGGCCCGCTTGCCCCCGGACCCCGCAGAGGGGGTACCCCCCCTCTACACTCCCCTGCGTGGAAGAGTGTACATAATTCTGGGGTGTAAATACTTCATGGGGTATAAACATGGCTGAAAGCAAGGACCTCTGAGTCAGGAAGATAATCAGGCTCCACAACCAACAGGTAGTTTCTCCATTTATTTAAAGCGTGAACAATGGCTTCTAAATCCAAATCGTGAGTGGCATAGAGTCTTTAATTATCTTTTAATTTTCTTGATTCAAAACAAATTACAAATCCATTCTGACTGAGGACTCCACCAAGTATTTCTTTGCATTCATCGGTGCAAACTACAAAATCTTCACTCAGATCAGCAATCCTCAGAATTGGAGCATTGTTCAACAACTACTTCAACTGCTGGAAGCTCTTTTCACATTCTACTATCCATTGAAACTTCACCCCCTTCCTTTGCAAGGAAGTGATTGGGTGAGCAATCTTTGAAAACCCCGCAACGAATATTCTGTAGTAGTCAAATAGACCTATGAAGGATCTTACTTCTTTCACATTCTTAGGTGTTGTTCACCCCTTAATGGCATCTATATTTTCGGGGTCCACTGTTATCCCTTCTTTGGATATGATATGCCCCAAATAGTGGATTCAGTTTTGATAAAATGATCACTTGCTCAATTTGGCATAGAGTTGTTTTTCTCTTAACACTTGTAACACCATGCTCAAGTGATGCTCATGCTCTTCTTCTGACTTGGAATATACAAGGATGTCATCCAAAAAGACAATGACAAACTTGTCTAAATATTCCATGAAAATGCCATTCATTAAGCACATGAAAATAGTTGGTGTGTTTGATAACCCAACTGGCATCACTGTGAACTCGTAATGATTGTACCTTGTCTTGAAGGTGGTCTTTTTGATGTCTTCATCTTTGATCCTTACTTGATGGTATCCTAAGTTAAGATCAATCTTTGATAATATCTTTGAATCCTTTAATTGATCAAAGAGATTATTGATCCTTAGAAAAGGATACTTATTCTTTATAGTCACTTTGTTCAATTGTTTGAAGTCGATGCACAGTCTCAATGTCCCATCTTTCTTCTTCATGAATAAAACTAGGGTTCCCAAAGGTGACATGCTTGGGCGTATATACCCCTTCTTTGAAATTTCTTCAAGCTGCATTTGCAGCTCCTTCAGTTCTTGTGTACTCATTATATAGGGAGTCTTTGATACGGGAGCTACTCCCGACATCAAATTTATAGAGAAATTGATATCTCTCTTTGGGGGTAGTCTTGGTATCTCCTTAAACTCATCCTTGAACTCTTTTAGGACTGCATGATCCTCCATATTTGGCACCTTATCCTTAGTTTCTTCCTCCATATGAGTTGCAAGTATTTGGCATCCCTTTCTATAACACTTCTTCATCTGCATTGTTGATATATCTTGAACAGTAACTGCCCTGGGAATTCCTTGTAATGTTCTTGGGTTCCCTTCCTCATCCAAGCAAGTAAATTCCTTGTTATGACAGTCTAGTACAGCATGGTGTTGGTCCAACCAATCCATACCAATTAGACAGTCATATGAACCCAATGGCATGATGTTCAAATCTACCTTGGTACTTAGCCCATTCATGTCTACTAGACATGATTTAACCAACTCAACAACCTTTCTCTTGTTTCTTATAGCCAGTTATACCAGCCAACATTTTCTATGCTTTCTTCTTGGAAATTTTAATCTTTCCACTAGCTTAGGATCTATATAGCTATGACTAGCTCCTGAATCTATTAAAATAGTAAAGGCATGGTTATTGATCATACCTTCCACTTCAATCATGTCTAATTGAAACTCTATTTGTTTGTTGTCCAGGCCTGCATAGATCCTTGAAACACTTATGCCCATGTCCTCCACTATTTTTGCTTGTTGTACATTGTAGAAATCTCTCACTTTATCACTTATGTGAGGACAATATCTATACTTATGGTCTCCTTTACAACCCCAACATTTCATGGGTGTCTGCCTTGGCCTTTTCCCACCTACCTCAGCCATTTTGTTCTCTCTAAAATATGGTTATCCTTGAGGATTGTTTCTGAAAAATGGTGGCTTGTTCCCCTTCTGCCTATGTTCCCTCTTAAACTTATTCTTGTATTCTCAAGATCTTTGGAAAGTAGGATTTTCTTGATGTTGATCATATAATCACTTGTCCCTTCTTATGGTTTCCTCCAAAGTCTTTGGATCATCATACCGAATATTGTCACTGATAAAAGATGGAAGCCCACTCAAATATATATGAATCTTTATTGTCTAATCCTTGATGAAAGATACATACTTCAATAGTTCTAAAAATATCCTTTCATACTCATCAATGGTCATACTTCCCAATTTGAGTTCAAATAACTCTTTCATCTTTTTGTCATAATACCTCTTAGTTAAGTATTTCTTCTCGAAATGCTTCTTGAATTCCTTCCAAGTAACATTCATCTCTCTAAGGTTATGCACTTGCACAAGTTGATCCCACCACATGGATGACTTTCCTTTCAGCTGGTATATAGCAATTCTTCCCTCCGCATGAGAAGAATAATTATGCAGTTGGAAATATTTTCTCATGCCCAACAACCATGTCTCGGCATCTTCATCTTTCTTGTGCTCTCCATCAAAAGTAGGAGGTTTGATCTTATTCATTTCTCCTTTCAGTTCATCCATGCTAGACCTCCTATGCTTCCTGACAGGAGATGGACTTGAGTTGTTGTTTTCTCTCATGTTGGAATGCCTTTGGGAGTGATGATGATGCCTACCATCACTCCTTGATCTTCCTTTTCCTTCAAGGGTCCCATGGCTTCCTAATTTGTTGGAGCCACTCTCCTTATCCAACTTATTTTCAATTATGTCCATGATTTTCATTAACTTCATGTTGAAGTCTTCCTATTTCTCCTTGTCTTTATTAAGCCTTTCATTATCATCCTTGTGGCTCTAGACATCTATCTGCAATTTTTTTATGGTCTCATCCAGATTTATGTCTTCCTCTTTTCCTCCTTCATGTCCATTGAAGTTGGTTCCTTCCATGCCCAAATAGACATTCATCCCTTTGATCTCATCTTCTTGGTTGTAGACTATCTGTGTATCATACATCCCTCTGCACTTTGGTGATAAATCTATTCCCTTCTGACCGTTTTTAACTCTGCAAAAATGTGCAGCCAACAGAACTTTGCCAGGCTAATTGTTCTTAAAAATTCCATGAAAACACAACCATTTTGCTTCATTAATACATCAGACTTATTTTCTACTTATTTTCTGAGAAATTGATTGTTTGGTTCCAATTTATGGGTGAACAGTCATCTTCTACTATTCAAGACCTTTTCAATGCTTTTTTCCACACTTAATTCTAAGTTTTGAGTAGGAAGTTATGGTACTTGGACAATTTGGATTTTCGGTGGGGAAATTTTTGTACATGGATTATTCCATCTCATAGACAAATTGGCTCTTAGATCCGTGTTGGATCCCCTCTTTATATTTATAGACCTCCTTCACCTCATTGGGTGTAGATCTCTACCAATTTAAAAACCCCACAGGCTCCCTCTCTAAGACTTTTTCTATTTCCAGAAATAAATTTCAAGCACTTAGCCCTTTTCCTTCGGCTCCCAAATGCATGTGACCATAGGTTGTGACTCGATTCTATCAGATAGGTTCTTATCCAGAGCCTTAAGAGCTTTGGGGCTCTGGAACTTCAATCTTCGGAATCTCTTGCTACCTTATGCCTTCCTTCTTCTGAATGTCGAATCGGTGAATCCTTGCACAGTGTGTCCTCGGGGCTTCGGGGCTCCACTGATTTGAAGCTTCAAACTTTGGGGCTTCTTACAACTTCCACATTGTTTTCCCCCAACTTCTAGATTGACGAACTCTCAAAGTCTCGTCATCCTCCACTTACTAATGTGCCACATGGTAGAGATATGGAGTGGACACATGGCTCCATCAAATGGATGACATGTGTCACAACTCAATTGGGCACGAAGGGCCCTTGAAAACCATGAAAAATGATGGCACGTGGCACGTGTCTCATGTATCCACGTCACCCCAGGTGATTTTGGTATATTGCGTCACCTTCGTGACTTTGAAACTTTGGGCTTCGAAGGTTTATAACCCATTACTTAGCGATCCTGTCGAAATATTAATTGGCAAAGTATTAGGCTAGTGATCCTTTATGGCTTCAGAGCTTCGGCGCTAAGAAGCTTTGGGCTTCAGAGAACTTCACAGCATCACTCGAAAATCCTCCCAGACATCGAACCAGCGAACTGGTACACATCATCCTTGATGACATCATTACATTGTGCCACTCCGACATTCAAGAGCTTCGGGCTTCAAAGGGTTCCATAACCTCTTCCCACCTTTCTTCCAAACATCGAATCCCCAAACCACCAGAGCCTAGTCAGCAACCATGCATTAGAGGTGCTACATGGTAGAAAAAAAGAAGCGGACACATGGCCCCATCCGAGGGGTGCCATGTGTCAAATTCTAACTAGCATGAACAATCCTTGAAGCGTATGGAACATGGTGACACGTGGAAAACATATAATGTATCCACGTCACCCCTCATGACATCACCATTCCACGTCACAATCAATGCTCCGACACTTCGTAGCTCCGGGACTTTGGAGATTTCTTTAACACTACTCCATATTCTTCCCGAAATTTGAATTCCTGAACCGGTTACCTTGGAGCTTCGGGACTTCAGGAGACTTTTCCTTTCAACACTTAAAACTACTGAGCATCGAACCGGTGAATACAGCGATCTTCCTCAATCAAATGTCAATAATTAATGTAGTGACATGTGGCCCCACTGACAGGAAACACATGTTAGGTCCCAAATGGTCAAAAGGGCCTGTCAAAGGTACCAAAACAAGTGACATGTGGCATACTTAGGGTAAGTCCATGTCACCTTATGTGACATCATCCTCCTACGTCATATTCGGTGCTTCGGGACTTCGACACTTCGGGCTTCGGAAGGTCTCATTCCCGCACACCTTATAACTCATAAATGTTGAAATTCTAAACAATAGCCTCCCATATCTTCGGGACTTCGAGGCTCTGGGACTTTGGAGGATCTTATATTTTCACAACCCAAAACTCCTGAACTCTGAATTTTTGAACACTTCCACGTCACCCCCAGTGACGTCTTCATATCACGTCACTTTGGCTCTCCGGGACTTCACGGATCTCTTCCTTTCGCGCAACCACAAGTCATTTATTATGGAGTATCAAATTACCGAAATCCTAGACACTAGATAATACACTAACACGTGTCTCTGTTAGTGGATGGTCTAGATCAGTTTCGTACTTCGGGACTTCGAGGCTCCAGGGCTTCGAAGCTCCGGGACTTTAGCAGTCTTCTCTGCTTATCGTTTTAAAACAGTCAGAGGGGAGAAGTCTAAAGGACTTTGGTGCTTATCCTCCGCACACCTTCTCTGGATCCAACGGATGTGAGGGGCCTGTCCCTTCCCGAACTAATCCAATGGCTCAAGTTTAATTTTCACGTTCCCAAACCCATGATGACCACGGACTCTTTTCTCTTCTATTTTTCTTAAACTGTTATGCCTCTTGAGCTTCAAAACATGGCCAAGGTATTCTCTTGGCACTCAGGAATGCTTTTAACTTCGACTTTTATCCCTTTAGACAATAATTCCTCTAGACTTGCTTCTATAACCACTTATACGGCCCAATTCAGGCTCAGTGTCGAAAACTGGGCTCTGATACCAATTTGTAACGACCACGGCCTTACATGTCGGGTCAATGCCTCTTGTTGTAAATACAAAACAAACCTATCAATCTATTGACGATACCAGATTGTAACGTACCCATCCATCCCAGGGTACGGCATGCTACCAAAAATCTGCGATGTTTTGTTAATCAACTGTCCATACCCAGTCATAGACCCGTTGGGCTATGGAACACATATCTCTTTGCAGAACATCATACATATATATGCTTAAATAGATAATATGCATTCTATATTGTTAAATGTGGAAATCAAAACAATCTGCTATAAACAGCTTATACAAGCAATAATATAACTTATCATGACATGTACAGAATACACAGCATAAAATAAACATAGAGATGGTACTTATATTTTTATGAAGAACCACTGACTGCGTACAAGCCTTCCATGAACCTCCCATCCTTAGACCACGCTACTCCAGTCTATCAACAGTGGGTCACCCCTGAGTTGGGACTAAACTCCACCCAGGGAAAAGGGAATCCTAGGATAGGTTGAGACTACAGGAAGCTGCATAATGCAACATGATTGATTCCCTCCCATGAGCCTACTTACTCCCACCTCTCACAGACTCTCATTCCCCACATGCTTGTCCCACCCTGGCAATATACACTTTCACTAACCAACAGTCCATCAGCTGCTCCACTTCCCATACAGGGTTTCAATAACAGGATGGATCAGGAATTCTCAAATCTCTATAGTTGTTTTTGGACTCCCTCCAGGAGGAATCACTTCCCCAACAAACTCTCTCACCTAGAGAGAGTTTCTCACAGGCCTGACAACCTGTCTCTTCTATCCAGCTCCAAGTCAAACAGTAATACAATAGTAAAATCGATAAGGCTTTGGTAATGACAGCAAGCCACACTAGTCCAGGAAAAACACAGGTAGCAACAACAAAAAACTAAGGGTGCAATATGGTTTAGGCACAGTGCAATTATACTATGCTTCAAAGGAAAAATGGGTTAGCTTCACGGGTTTAAAGGTTTCAAATCTTCCAGACATCAAATGATGGAGGAATTGGTTGATGCGTGCCTGTTCTGTGTCTGAGTGCATGTGTGAAGGAGAGCAGGGCCAACATGGTTAGTGAATGCATGAGGAGAGATGGGAAGAATGGTGAACGAACTGCCAACCAAAACGTATTTTTCCACATAAATTTGCATGCGCCCAGGTTGACACATGTCCCTTCTAGGAGCTCATTCCTCCCCACTTGGAGTTTGTTCCTCTCCCCAAAGGAACTTAGGATAGCAAGTTTTAATTCCCAAACCTTAGCATTTTAGGAAATACATTATAATATTCCCTTGGGTTAAGCCCTTAATATTAGCCCCTTTTTCCTAGCCTCATAGCCCCCTTTCCCTTTCCCTAACCAGTGGATCTTAGTCCCCCATTTCTCTTTCTTCATGGTTGGTCTACACTCAACGATGAGATTTTATTAATGATATGGTATTTACATATACAAAATCAAGCTCCCTAGCCTTCAGAATCTAGGCTCTCCGACCTAATAAACACATAAGCCTCCTAGCTTATAAACACTTGGCTCACCAGCCTATAAACATCATTACAATTCAGCAAGGGCTCGGCCTTGGGGTATTACACTTGGTGTCATGATGGTGGTTGTCAGCATTAGCAGAAAGGGAAAGTATTGGTCATATATATTTGGTTTAAAGGTCATCATCATCGAGTGTTATGTCCCAAAAAGGTGTACAATTAATTTTGAAGTCACATCTGACTGTTTGGGAGTCATGTCATGTGTCAAACCAACCTACTGCAAACTCTACTAAAACTTCGCAACGAATCAAAAAATTACCTCATGCACTAAATCCCATATTATCATGTTTTGAAAACATGGCAATTGGTAATTTCTTGTTTTCAGCGCCATCTCTTCAACCATCATTTTCAAAGGGTCGGTTTCAAAAGGAGGTTCTATCATTCTTTACCTTTATTTCCATTTGAAAAAGTGTGTTGTAGACTGGTTAATTCACTGCAAACTTTGGCACTGTGAACTCTTATGTAGCGGTTGAAGGTGGATCATAGGCTTCAACAGACTATTGGTTTGGTTTTCTGCAACAAGAATTGATCTTTATATATACCAGGTACTATGATTGAATGTTCAAATTCCATGCCTGAAATCTTATTATCAAGCTAACCCTAGTTGTTGCAAACTTTACGTTTTCTGCAAACTGGTTTATACCATTGGTGTTGCGAACTTCTCTTTGCTTGGCTAGCTTTCACAATGTTATCTTTAACTTTTATGATGACACGGGATTTAAGTTTTCTTTTCAAAGGATCACTTGCAGCTATTTCTTGCAACCATAACCCCATTGCTGCAAAATTCATATGCGCTATGAATCCCTTGTTTTAACCAATTGATAAAACCCTAGTTGATTGTGTTTTCATTAAGATTTGAAAAACATATTTTCATTCAAGATCATTTTTCTTTCCATATCTTTGAAACTATAAACCCTTCTGATGAAAACCCTAGTATAAAATTTGTTGCTGCAAACTGAGAAATTGTGTTGCAAACTCTTTGTTTTAACACAGTTGCCCCGTTTTTGTCTATTTGAATTTTTATACATTTTTGAGTTGTCAATTTTTCCTCCATCTCCTAGCTTCAGCCTTATTTCAGTTTCTGTAGTACTGGCAAGCAAACCCTATTTTTGCATAATCAAGCAATAAACCCTATTTAGCAGTTTCCATCACATACTCTAGTAGAAAATGTTATCAGAGGGTGGAATTTTTTGATTAATTTGTCATGGACACTCAGCAAGGGAAGAAGATTCATAAAGGAGGGGATATTGTCAGGGTTGATCCCTATGACCTGCAACTAATCAACTCAGATCCATTTTTAAGAGAGGCATTTCAAAGAGTGGGTTGTCTAGCTTTTTGTGAGAAGATGCAGAAAGGACACCGTGAGGTTGAGCAGGCATTAAAAAAGGTTTTAAGGCTTCTTGCACCTTTTTTGGCATTAGTTGCTATGTTCACAAAGTAAAATGACATCTGTAGGAAAATTCGCAGCGCATCATGCTGAAAGCACTGCAAACTGCTAAAAATGAAACAGTTTGCAACAAATTAGTAAGCAACAAAATCGTATTTTCATCATATATTTTAAAATATGAACTAAGTTTTTATAAAACAATTTGTGGAGAAGAAACATAATGTCATTGACTTGCTGACCAAAAATCAAACTGACCCATTTCGTCGCTGGGGAGAAAAGTTGAAAACATCACCTACAGGACAGTTTGTAGTGAATCCTATAGATGTGCTGCGAACTCTAACAGTTTGATAAATGTGAGTTGTAGGAGAGTTTCCACCTATCTGAGGAGGTTTGAATGGTTCCCTAGGAAGCATTTAGACATAAAGAGACACTTGTACCTAACATCCAACTCCACTAGATCTCCAAACATGAGTTGGTTGTAGTTGCATTTATCATCACCAACAGCTTCCTAGAATCTAGCAGTTTGTTAAATTTATGTTTGTTTGTATATTGCCACATCTCTCCAAGGCACAAAATCCTATGCTAGAGATAGGTAACGAGTCATAGAGGAATTTTTTATGTCATTTGTTATTTAATATGTAATATAACTTTATAGAGGGGTTGGAATGGTTGTATGTGAAGTTTTATCTTTTGGCTGGAGATTGTAAAAATTTTCCACACTATATATGTACAGACTTAAGACTCTTGAGTAATTGAATATCAATTCCTTTTCTACTCTTTCATGCTATTATTCTTGTCTTTCTTTGGTATTATCTACTGATAAAGGATTTATCTTTAGCACTTGTGTTCATGATATGCAGTGATTGATTTACTGTAAATTTGTTAATGCAAGTATTGTCAAAGCATATTTTCTTGTTGACCAAGAGGTTCCTTGTTAGTAAGAATTCCATTGTATGTGTGCCAAAGTGCCTGATGTAACCTGGTGCATATACCTCACATTTTTCTTCTCACTCTTCCATCTTTCCATTGATATTCATAAAAAAAAATCTAAGATTGCTCAAGCCTTGCTTGCTAGAGTATGTTGTGTGGAGATTTTGTGTTGATATCTTGATTGTGTTTCTCATCCATTCGCTACACCTAAAACTTAAACTCTTATCCTTTACAAATTATAAATATGATGGGCATTAAGCTCACACCTATAGCAATCTAGGTGAGACTTCTAATGCTAACACTTTTTTTAGAAGTGACAGCCTCCATGAATCCTTTCATAATCTGATCCATTATATCGATCCCTCTTTGCATAGAAAATTGTGGCTAGATGATCCATGAGGATCCAGAATGCTCAAAAATGATCCAGGAGGATCTAAAATGCTCAAAATTCAATATTCTTGTATTCTCTTGAAAATGAATTCATTGTGTAGAGCTGAGTGATAGATTTCCAACAGCGCAAAAATCGCCTCAAACAAAGTTCGTATGAAGAAGTTATGGTTGGTTAAAGTTTGGTCAAACCAGGTCAAAAGTCAAAGCAAGGGTGCCATGTGGTGGGCCCACGAGCTACCATGTAGCCTATCCATACAGGTCGTATAATTGACAAATGATTGCATGCTGACGTCAACATGGTGATGTGGCAGCACGACAAGCTGTCACATGTCACCTGGAAATGGCATTTTTGGGGGTCCATGTGAAGTAATAAAAAAAGTTCCATGTGTCATCCGTATGGATGACATCACATCCATAAGATGACATGGAAGGTGCAGGTGGCAGGTGACTGGATAATGAGGTAGCAGATAGGTGGACCAGTGAAAGCATGACACGTGGATCAATCAGAGAGTTCCACGTGGCACTCTTTGATTGGCCAATAATGCCTAAGGGAGAATCAAAATTTGTTGGAGGTCGAATGGAATAGAACTCATGATCTATGGATGAATATTTGAATATTCATTCCAAATAATATTCCTTAGTCTTAACCACAAGCCTTCTACCAAGAATCCATGCATTTTAGTTGTTATAACTAACATTAAATATTATATTTATATTAAAACCAATTTTGCCCAAGATTTCAGTTGGTGGTTTAGACGACCTAGGCTTATTAAATAGAGGGCATGCATAGAATGTTGTTCCAAGCTCAGAATTTTTCCTCGTTTTGCATGCAAGAGGTGTCCCTCTTTTGGGTTTGTCTCATTTTGCGTGTCAAATTTCTTTAAGGGAAGTATAGGGTGTTTATACTCATTTTTCTCATAATTTCGAGAGGAATCTAATGGTGATGTATATTTTATGTAAAAATGCTATGTATGAACATTCTTAGTCCAATTTGTCATGTATGAGACCCATATTCTCATTATGTGTGCAAAAAGGGGTCTTTAAGCATCAGTTCATAATATAGTCAAGTTTATACTCATTTTTCTCATAATTTCATGAGGAATTTAATAATGATGTTTGTTTTGGGGATTGAGTAGCATAATTGAAGAGTGACATCAAAATTTCCATTGTAAGCCCATTTATTTTAATTTTTTTCATTTTGAGAATTAATAAGAGCGGTCCATTTCTCTCCATTTTGGCACTTATTATTTCTGCAAATTATATTCATCAGTTAATGAAGTTTTATGGATAAATAAGTGTTTTCACGTGTTATTTGCAAATAGTGAAGTCGATCTTCAATTCTCTTAATCTGGTCGAATGTTTATGTGTATTTATGAACTAATTAACATCTAAATATTTTTGGGCTGAATTGGTATCAGAGTTTGTTGATATTTCAAATCAAGTTGATATCAGAACTCGTTTAGCATTTTCATATCACTATACCCTCTAATATTCTTATACACCATACCCACTTGCTTATGACCTCTACAAATTGATTTAGATGCCCTTGCTTGGGTGTAATGATATTTACATCCAATAGCTATGATAGAAATATAAAATATGTTTGTGAGTTTTTGTTCTCACAAATATATGAACATTCCTTAAGTTAGATCCCACTAGACACATTTAAGTGACTAAGATTATAATGATATGCGTACTTGTACCCCTAGAATGGTTATTTCTCACGCATATGCCCTTAAAAGAACCTAACATTGATTTACAACCCAAATGATTAAAAAGGGGTTATAATTAGCATTACTATGTTAAAAAAATTATAATAAGATAGGTTTGTGATTTGAATCTTGGCAAAGTCAGATTCAAACACAATTAAATGCATTATGGTGATTAGAGTTATTTGATTCTTTGCACTTGATTTCATCGACTAATTACATTGAGATATAGTTTGTGTATGTTTTTCATGTTTGATACAAACAAAATTTGCATACAATAATTTTATAAATAAGTCAATGAAACATTGACCATTTTAAATGTACGAACAAAATCTAAATGAAAATGTGAATATAGTTGACTTATAATATAGATGAAAAGAAACTACATTGTTAAAACATTCTCAAAATAAATAAGAGAAATGCATACATAGGTATAAATGAGCCCCATGGGATAGCACAATTGGTGAGACGTGCACATACTCTCTCGGTACTGGGGGGGATCATGATTTCAAGCCTTGTGTCCCTGGGGTTGCATTATCACCCTTACCATCCACAAACATGGGGAAGTATTGGTGAGTTTCTCGTGCCATTTCTCTGGTGAAAAAACAAGGTATAAATGATATTAAAACAAAAAAGCATATAAAAAACATTTATATATATGGACCAAGGTATTTTGAGGTTGGAAATGGAACCATGGTACATATATGAAAGGAGTGTTATCTCATATCACGAACATATAATAAATTGAATATAATTTTTGGGGGGGCTTATTTGAGATTAAAAAGACATTTCGAGAGAATACATAAATGGTAGAGTTGCATAAAGAATTTAGAATATCATATGTAAGGTTTATTAGTCCCTGATGAAGGTGTAGAGGGACTATAGTGATCAATAATTTTGACTTCATATTAATATGTCCTTTGACTATAAATTTTCATGTCATTTGTATTGTTCGAACTATAGAAGTAATAACATTATTTTTTATATAATAAAAAAAACCTTATATGTCATCATCTCATTGGAGAATATATTGGAGGTCTTATTGCTAGCTTCGTTGTTCCCAATGTTGTAAATGTTTCTATATCCAAATTTTTGAGCTTAGACGCTCTTTTTTAATTTTTATTACATTTTTACTGAAATGTTTACATACCGAACGTTCTGAGCATCGACATTATTTTTTAATGTTTTTATTATTTCTATTTGTATTGAAATGTTTACATATCGAAGGTTTAGAGCATCAACACTTTTTTTGAGGTACTTGAATAGGCTTGACAGCTTAAATGTTTACATAGCGCGAGGTCCTTAAACAAGCCTGACAGCTTAAATGTTTTCATACCGCGAGGCCCTTAAACAGCTTGATAGCCTTAAATGTTTACCTAAATAGGATTCTCACATTACATTTTTCCATACAATGTTGCAGTGAATTTGGAAAATATTGTTGTCCACCGCTAGTTGCATAGCCATTGTATGTTTCATACTTCTTCTATGCTTGGAATGCAATTTCGTCATCGTTGAAAATACAAACTTTGTTTACTGGTTCGGTGGGTGCTTCTTGTTCGTTGGTTTGTCGGTTGTTGCTTGTTGTTGTTTGGTTCAACTTTGCAAGGTTGAGGACATGCACCTGCGGTTGGACCTGTTGGTGTTTGTTTCTTGTTTTTGTTTACTTCAACTTTACAGGGTTGGGGTCCTACATCTACAGTTGGAGATATTTTTTTTACTTTGGGGTGTCCAAGTCCTGCACCCATAATTCAACCTGAGCTTATGTCGTTCATCGTTGCGGAGTAAGTTTTGATGCCATAATTTCATTTCTAATTGTTCTTTGTTGTTTATTGTTTGCAATTTGCAAGTAAGAATGTTTGATTATTTCTATTGGCATGCTCGTCATATGTTTCGGGTTCCTTCTGTGCTTGGGATGAAATTTGGTAATCATTGGAGATACATATGTTGTTTACTAGTCCAGTGGTTGTTGCTTGTTCGTTGGTTTTTTGGTTCGTCGGTTGTTGCYTATTGTTGTTTGGTTCAAGTTTGCAATTTTGAGGTCCTGTGACTGCAGTTGGGAATGTTCGTGCTTTCTCACTGGTTTGTTGCTTGTTGTTTTATTTTGTTTGCTTTGGATTTGCAAGGTTGGGGTCCTACGCCGGTAGTTGGAGCTAGTTTTTTTTTGCACTTTGTGGTGTTCAGGTCCTGCACCCGCAAGTGGACTTACGGTTCTGTCATTTTTCGTGTCTGGCGAAATCGAGATCTGACGCCTATCCCGTGCCCGCCTATCCTGCTCTTAAATTTTGCTCCAATTTTTTTTCCTAGCTCTGAACCATACCTACATGCCTTTGTAAAATGTTCTTGTAGAAGAAAAGGATATTGAGATGGTGCTAGCAATAGTGGTGTTCTGTGGATTGCAAATTGCAATATTCAGTTTCTATGTCGCTTGGTGTGCAACATTGCTAGCATAATAAATGTGTTTTCAAATGCATCACACCATTTACATTTGGACGAAACCATTATCATTCTAGGATACTTCAGTGTTGACATGATACAAAATAGTGGCATAAAAAATAATTGGACAACTACATGTGCAATTACAATGTCTGTTGTCTTTTTGTTAAGATAAAACATGTGAAAATGCACTTATTAACCATATATGGTGAAATGTGCCCATATCAAAATACAACCTCTTTATCATGTACATAGACTGGTCTGACCACGATACAATTTGTCTTGTACTTGAAATATGAGATGTACATCAAAGATATTGCAAAATTATATTTCCATGTCTCAAAGCATATCTAGATACTTTGTTGCACAAAACCAAAATCATTCAGCTATGGCCATGCAATTTCTTAATATTTTATGGCTTGTAATATATTTTGGGCAGGAAAAACTCTATATAACTACAACCATGGATCAAGAAAAGAAAAGGTTCATGTTTCTAACTATCTTTTATTCTATTCCTTTGATTCTCATTTATTGTATGTACATATTAATTGTTGTCTCCTGCATACCAGCTTCCATTCATGTTCATTCTATTTTGTCTGTTCCCACATTGAAACAAACAAAATAACTGGAGAAGACGAAGGAGTCTTTACCGCAAATGTAGAAGAGGATATACAAAGGTGCATGCTTGTACTGTTATTTCATATTCCATTGTTTTGTATTTCATTTATTGTCTGTATATGTGTTCACCTAATTTATTGTATGTAGATATTGTGTATCTTCCTACATAATAACTTATCTTCATGTCCTTTGTATTCTCTGTGCCACTACATTAAAATAAATCGAACTCTGATTATTTTTTTACATGTCTTCCTGCATACCAACTTAGCTTCATGTCCATTGTATTTTTCTACATCGCTACATTTAAACAAACAGAATAACTAGAGAAGACAATGGACACTTTGTTGCAAATGTAGAAGAGGGGATACAAAGGTGCATGCTTCTACTCTTATTTCATATTCCATTGTTTCGTATTTCATTTATTGTATGTATATTTGTTATACTTGTTCTACTGCTTTGCACCTAATTTACTGTATGTAGATACTACATATCGTTCTACATAGTAACTTATCCTCATGTGGATTGTATTCTCTTTGTTGCTACATTGAAATAAATAGAATTGTATTTCTTTTTTTTACATGTCTTTTTGCATACTAACTTACCTTCATGTCCACTATATTTTCGGCGTTGCAACATTGAAAGAAACAAATTAGTTAGATAGGAACATGAATTCTTATATGCCACAGCAGAGGGGGCTGAAGTAGAATGTTCGAAAAGGTATACCAACTATGCTAGTAAATCAAACACACAAAACGGGTGGGTGCATATAATATTGAACTAGAAAACGATGATTTGGCAACAATGGGCCTTTGTTGAGACTTCCCTCTTCCAAAAATTTCCCTCCCCATTTCTAATTTTCCCACTTTCTATTATCCCTTTTTTTCCCTCTTCTATACTTAACCGAATTCCCCTTTGTTTTTCTCCTCTACTTTGGCTTGCTGGTTGCTTTTCTTAGTCATCTTTCTGAAAATGTCTAGGTGTGTGGGTTGGAGGACTCACAGGTTCATATTTATACTCATGCTTCTATATCATGACTTTGATCGACAATTTCCTCATTCCATATTTAGCCACTTTTTTTATCGCGAGTTCCCAGGCTGGCGAGTTCAAGACTGTGCAACTAGCTTCGGAGGTTCCACGATATACAGATTGGCCACCATACCCCCCCATCATGCCCTATTCCATGTTACACATTTTTTCATTCAAAAAATCTGAGGCATAAAATTTGACCATCAGATCCTCATGTTTCCTAAGTATCCCTTGACACCCTATTTTGTATTCCATCTCCTTCGACCCTGTATGTGACGTTCAGAAAAATTATGGACAATATACAATGCATATTCTTATTTATTTTTTCTGATGTTCATCTACACATGCTTGCATCAGAAAAATTTGGACTAGTGACATGGCCATGAGCAGTCAATCATCGCAAACATCAACAAACCGACAAGGACAAAGGTAAAGATTCATACATTGTGTTCCTCATATGTTTACCAAAAAAATATCCTCAACTATTTATTCATCTATGCCATGATAAATATGTTGATGTCATATGCAACACATACTTTGCAATTCACAAGAAGTATCAACGAGTGCAAGTGAGACGCCAAACATAGTGCAAGTTCCGTAGACTAAGAGTTTTGGTTGCAAAACTCTGGCTCCATACTTCATCCAAGTTGTGCATCTACTTGTACATTTATGCAAGGAAAAAAGAAAACAATAAAATAATGCAGACTACCATTTACATTACTTTTCCTATTCAAAAAATGTCACCAGTTCTAAACTTATAACACCCAAAATATTATCAATAGAGGGTTTGAACAGCCGCCGAACTAGATAAGTGATCGTCGGGGACATAATGGTCGTCTATAGCACCTACTTGGACAAGGAAAACAAAACTAGATTCATTATGCGTGCTGACATGTCAGACAACAAAGCCCTGATGATAGTCACACTGACTATTCCCACACAACTTGTCCAGAAACATGCAGAAACAATATTTCCAGGCAATGGGATATCCATTAAAAATTTTAATATATTGCCCAAAACAGTATATGACCATGGTGATTGTGATCGGATTATATCACTCAACGAAACAAGTATTGTAGAAAAAAATCCCGCGATTTGTTCATAATATCATTTCGTCCCAGACACAACAATCGAACAACTTGCACTGAGCAACGACACTTACCCAATCGGAACCATTGGTGTAGTTGTCACACTCGCAAGAAAACTTGGCTCGCAACACATTCTCCATATAAAATATGGAGAGTCATACAACGACAAGGAAATGGTATCGTTCTCCATATCCATTTTTGTCCTTTACTTTCACATGTCCATGTATCTCAGTTATGTTACACAACTATTACACGGTTCCATGTTTCAGCCGCAATTGTTCAAAACCTATTCAAATTTGTTTTCCTCAATGGAACAACAATTGCATAAAGGGCAATTTCCACTTATGCTCTTCAAAAATATAACAAAGAAAAGAGATGTTAAAGAAAGGATCTTTCACACAACCCAAGAAACATTTGTAACAGATTTGTGAACAGACATAGTACAGGATCTCAAGAAACTAACTAGCTCTACAACTGTTGTGCGTATACATTTACAATTTCATCCTCACTTTGCTCATACAAATTGCCTTCACCAATTTTCTGCAGCTTTTTTTTTTGTGCAGTTGTATATTATATTGTTCAATATATTAACTGTTATGCTCACGTGCCCAGGTTGAGGGTGTTTTGGTTGCAGCAAATGCATACTCGACCCCCTTCAAGCCTGTATGTGCCAAATGCAACTCTCATGCTTCTACCTCTGCTTTCATAAATGATCGTACAATTGATTGTCTACAATACAGTAAAAAATGCCCTTACATATATAGGCATTACCTCAATGCTGCCATCTAAACCGTGGGTAACACAATCGTACATTGTACAATTAGATAGCCTCTGTTACAAGATGTGCTTCCTGGGTTAGAATAATTTCCATATGAAGTATACCTCCAGAAAAAGGAAAAAATTATCTACATGTTGCATGACTTTCGGGTCCATATCAAATTTACCTTAAATGAGGACAATGCAATACTGCATACCGGCTGGAAAAAAAATTCATATCAAGCTTTAGAAGGGAACAAAAAAATCTCATGTGTATCTATAATTTTTCTTCAATACCCAAATGAATGTTTGTGGGACTCGAGTTCTTCGGAGTTTACATCTATGGCTGTAAAATTTTCTTTCTAGAGATTGTGTCTCTTTTGTGCACTTGAAAAACAAGGAGAAACTAACTACAAATCAAATCATTGTTGTTGTTATTTTGATTTGTTTTTGCATCTCCCAGTAAGAATTTTGCATATTTGTTGGTGTGTCCAAATGAAAAAAAATGATGGCTAATTGTAGATTTGTTGGAGGAGTCTACACTTTTTTGGGTGCCCAAATTGGAAAAATGTTTTCCAACTATATAGCCATGGTGGAATTTCTGCATTTTTTGGGTACCCAAATAAAAAAAAAAAAAGATGATCTCCAACTATACTTTTTATGGTAGGATATCTGCATTTTCTCGGTGCCCTAATTGAATAAAAAGGGCTCAACATGGGTTGAAGCATGAGCTTGATATCTTCATAACTCCCTATAGGGATTGGGGAGTTCAGGAATTGGAATTCATACAGGCAGGTGCATTTATTGTTGATGTACAAGCACATAAGATTGTTCAGTATAGAAATGGGAAGCATGAGGACAAACCTCATACAAAGTATCCAACTGTGAATAAATCAGGCCCAACCTTTGAACCGTCAAAATGGCTTGGTCCTCTGGGCAAAAGCATCAGGCATTTCCAATAATATTGGAAATTTGGCATTGTTAAAACTGGTAGTGATAGAACATGGCACTATCAAAAGCAAACGTCCATATTGATCTTTCTTCATGGTAAAATAGTAATCAGAAAGTTTCTTGTTCCCCATTTGGGGGTTTGGTTATAGCTAGGATACAATGTCGAATCTTCATTGGTTTTGCATTGTCTTTTGTTTGGCAGACTTTTGCTCATATCTCATGGGCTCGGTTATTTTATCATGGGAACATATACCAGATAAGAGAAATCCAATGCCACGTGTGTTTTTTTTATATCAAATTGTTTGATGCATAGGTTGATGTGTACTGCTCTATGGACCCTTGTGGGATCTCACTTGGCACCTTCTATGTTCATGCGTTGTCTTATGCCTCGACTTTCAATACATTTGGTGTTTACTTGGCTCTTGGTTGTATGTTTCGTTCTGGAAAATTAATGATACATTGAGGATCTTGGCGGATTTTCTATGATCTTAAAGAATATACAGGACCTTATTTGCCTTTTAATATAATCTCTCTGACGCAAATGTGTGGCTCATTTTATCACTTTTCCTTGATTGATGAACTTAGAAAAAATCATCTCTAGGAATATTTTGAAATAAAAGGATATATACTATGTGAATTCCAATGGAACTATCATATCAACCATAGAAAATTAAAATTAAAATTCATCGTTGTTATACTTATGGTGAAGTTGACAGTACAATAATTTTACTTAAACATCCCAAAATTGATTTTCTTGTGGCTTTTCTATGCTTCTCTTTTGCAAACACATCCTGGAAACTATAATCATGGCTCGCTTTATCTATTCCTTGATTGAAGAGCTTGTTCACCTGTTTAATGCACTTCATAGTTACTGTTAAAACCATAAATGGGGATTTCTTACACCAATTCCCACTTCCGAAAATTTCCATCCCCTTTTTTTTTCCCCTCTGCTTTCCCTTTCTAGTTACTTAGTTGTTTTTTGGAAAATGTCTAGGTGCGCGGGTTGGCGGATTCACGTGTTTATATTTCCAGTGATAATTTTATATCACGAGTCTAACCGACTGCTTCCCCATTTCATATTCAAGAAACTTTTTGGATCGCAGGTTCCTAGGTAGGCGGGCTCAACATTGTGTTTCCATTGTTTTGTCGCCTGCAGATAGCACCCGGACTTCCCCGATCCACAAATTGACAACCAAATTCCCCTTTATTTTTCTTGTTTACTTTCCCTTTCTGGTTACTTAGTCATTTTTCCGAATGTCTCATGCTTTTATATACAGCACCCGAAGTTCCTCAATATACAAATTGACCATCAAAGCCCGTCATTGTCCCTTGTTCCATGTTACACATTTTGCAATCAAAAGTTGGGATACATACAATTTGACCATCGGGCCCTCACGTCTCCTGAGTAGAACTTGTGGCCCTATTTTCAAGCTCGTCAATCTGCCATGTTTCCAGTATGTATCATTCTTTTATATCACGAGTTTGACCAACCGCTTACCCATTTCATGCTTTGACACTATTTCCATCACCGGTTCCTGGCCAGGCTTGCTCAACATTGCACTTCCATTGTTCTGAAACCTACAAACAGCACCCCAAATTCTACGATATACAAATTGACTGTCAAAATCTGTCATTTTTCCATGTTCCGTGTTACACATTTTGCAGTCAAAATTTTGGAGACATACAATTTGACCATCGGCCCCTCACATCTCCTGAGCATAACTTGTGACCCTATTTTGAAGCTAGGTCGACCGCTTTCCATTCTTGGCCATTTCTTGGAATCTCTTTCATGGGTTGGCGGGTCGATGAAATGTGCAATGCTCAATCATTCTTCGCCATCCCCGCCACCTTCACACTTCTTTCTAGATATGCAATTATTAAGCTTTAATGCTAATAGCTCATTGTGCAGGAACCATTAAGATTGTCATTAATGTTTGAAAGGCTGGAGCAGATTTGTCATTAATACGAATTAAACCAAGATTTGTGGAGGTTTGTGTTATCCTTTCCAAGTGTTCATTTCAAGCATCATGCAATCTCTTTCACACATCGTCTGTTTGGTGCCTTCATGAAATCTCTAATCCTTAATCTCTCTTTGTCGTCACCGCCACCTTCGCACTTTTTTCTAAATATGTAATTAGTAAGCTTTAATGGTAATAGCTCATTACGCATGAACCGTGGAGATTGTCATTGATCAGTGAAAGGCTCGAGGAGATCTCCCATTGATACGCATTAAACCAAGATTTGCGGAGGGTTATATTATCCCTTCTGAATGTTCATTTCAAACATCATCTGGAGCAAATGGACATTCTCATTAACTTATGGCAGCAGTTCTATCCAAATACAGTAAACACCTTCGGGCATGATGACCAGAAGTTCTAGTGCTCCAGGGAATATTCTTACTACTCATCTCCCTCCGCCCAAGAGAAAAAATGGATATGGTCCCTTGGTGCACCAAGAGATATATTTCAAGCCAAAGAATTCCAAGGCAACCCTGCCTGCTCAGACAACCCGCCCACCTGTGTTGATGACTGGCGCAAAGGTTGATGTGGTCGATTTCGATTCGGAAGAAGATGATCTAATGGACGATGATACAACAATGGATGATGGAAATGCAGACGGTGTTCCCACTCATGTTCCCAAATTGAAATGAACCATAATGGGGGTCACTTCTTGGCTCAATGATGGCAGCCTTCACAAGACCAAAGGAAGGGGTTTCAAAAAATAAACCGATATTGAATGCAATATCCTCTTTATAGATCGAGAGTAGGAATTCCAGAGGTCCAAATTAGTTTGTTCTGGGCGGAAGTCTTTCACTGTAAGGAAATGGTCTCTTGATGCTCCTAGAGATATATTTCAAGCCAAATAATTATTCAATTATGGGACCAATCTGATCTATGGATATACAATTAACATCTTAGGGGATGAGGACCAGAACTCCCACTGGTGCAAGGCATATTCCTAATACTCATCTCCTTCCGCCCAGAATGGACTAATTTGGGCCTCTAAAATTGCTTGTGCATCTTATGTCCCTAAAGTATTTTCCTGTAAGGAGGGGGTCTCTTGGTCCCCTCCCTCCCTGAACAAATTAATTTGAGCTCTTGAATTGCTCGTGTAGGTTATGTCCCTAAAGTCTTTGACTGTGAGGAGGTGGTCTCTTGGTGTGTCTTCACTTTCAGTTTCAGGCCATTCCGCTTGCCCTACAATGTTTTTCGTCTTCTTCCTCATGGGAATCTTGTGAGAACTATCAATTTTACTGCGAGGATGGGTTCTTATGTCCTCCTGCATTTGAAAAATTCTAGGTTTATTTCTTGATAGGGTGGGTCATTGGAGCAATGCTTCGGGATGTCGTGTTCTTCGTAGTGGAGGCCGCATATTGGAAACTCTTCTCGTCGGGGCCTTTTCCCTATTATTTGTACAATTCAATGGTGCCTTTCAATGTCTCTAGGTCGCCAGTGTCAAGAGCAAGAGTGTTGTTCACCTGCTTCAGGCAAAAGAATTATTCCACTGCGGAACCAGTCTCTTGTTTCTCTATCACCTCAAGTCTTCCATGAGATATTGAGATTGTAGCAGCGAACATTGACCTTTCGAGGAGAAGACTGCAAGGACTTCCTAAAAAAATTCATGGTAATGAGTTTTGTATGCATGTTGAAGAGAATCTTGATGGCTCCTGCATGTTGTCCCACTAGAGGAACAACACAGAATTGTATGCATGTTTCTTTTTTCTTTTTTTTGTAGATCTTGTACCTGTATTTATGACAAATATGTTCAATGTTTTGGTGCAAAGAACTTAGTCCAATTTCTATGGATAGACATACAATGCCCAGTATTTTTTTTTTACGGATTTACTATTTGAAACTTTGCCTTGGAATCTTGGTTGTTGCTTCTTTGTTGGATTTAACACCTCTTCTCATTAGCATGGTTCGATAGTCTCGTAGTTCTTCAATATTGTATTGGCTCAAGTACTTTGATCTAATATGGAGCATTGAACAATTATATGAAAATGCATTGTGTCAATCCCATCAGGCTTCTATGAAAAAAAAAATTAATTTCAGACAGTTTCAAACCAACATTCAATTCTATTCGTAATGCAGATAGAACATAGCAACACTAATTCACGATGCAGCAGTCGGGCCCCTGCCTTGGAAGTTTTGTTTTCATCTCAACCTTGCTGAGCAAACAATTTCTTATTTCCCTTTCACTTCCTTGATTCCTTTACTCCAAAAGGAAACATTTTATTATTTGTCCATCCCCTGGCCTCTATTTGAGCACTTTTTACTTTATTAATGAAATTACCAAATTTCTTCTTCGCGAATAAAAAAAAAAACTGATCTATGGTGGTTGTAGTCAAATGGGACTATGAAATCAACCACAATATTAAAATTCAAGATCGTCATTGTTGTTTCTAGACATTAAATTATTAATCTTTAATGCTAACAACCTATCATGCAAGAAGTTTAATACTTAATTTAATGTGTCAAAGTCATGGAAGAATGTATCAAGAACACAATTACTCCCACAAGTTGCAATAAAAACAAATTTTCAACAAAGCATTTGCTCACACCCTTTTTAATGGTACAAGCACAATAGAAAACGAGTAAGTGGATAAAATATTGGACTAGAAAATGATGGTTTTGCAACAATGGGGCTTTTTTGGGACCAATTCCCACTGATGAAAATTTCCCTCCGCTTTTCTATTTTCCCACTCTTTTATCCCCTTCTTTTCCCTCTTCTATACTTAACCAAATTCCCCTTTATTTTTCCCACGTACTTTCTATTTCTGGTTACTTAGTCATTTTTTCTGAAAATGTCTTATTGCGCGGGTTGGTGGATTCACAGGTTCACATTTTTATTCATGCTTTTATATCACGATTTCGATCGAGCGCTTCCCCTTTCCATACCTAGCCAGTTTTTCGATCACGATTCCCCTCCCAGGCGGTCTCTAAATTTCACTTAAATTGTTCTGTGACCTGCAAAAAACACTCTGACTTCTGCAATATACAAATTCACTTTCAGACTCCCACATCATCCCCTCTTCCGTGTTACACATTTTTCACTCAAAATTTCCGATACATACAATTTAACCGTTGGGGCCTCACATCTCCTCGGGAACCCTTGTCACCCTATTTTGAATCCTGTCTGACCGCTTTCCACACTTGGCCATTTCTTGGAATCTCTTTCGTGGATCATCAGGTTGGCGGGTTCAGGAAATTTCCAATTCCTAGTCGTTGTTTCCTGTGCTCACCACCTTCATACTTCTTTCCAAGTATATGCAATAAGTGTACAACTTATCCAAAAACATACAAAACATATCTTGCCATGAAATGGGATATCTATTACAGATTTGAATATATTAGCCCTTCTTTTCCCTCTTCTATACTTAACCAAATTCTTGTTTATTTTTCCCCTCTACTTTCTCTTTATGGTTACTTAGTCATTTTTCCGAAAATGTCTAACTGCACAGGTTGGCGGACTCATGGGTTCACATTTGCACTCATGCTTTTATATCGTGACTCCGACCCACCTCTTTCTATTCCATACCTAGCCACTTTTCTGATCGCGGATTGCCTGGTAGGTGGGCTCTAGATTGCACTTCCATTGTTTTGTGACCTGCAAACGACACCTAGACTTCTGCGATATACAAATTTATTGCCAGACTACCACATCATACCCTCTTCTGTGTTACACAATTTGAGCTCAAAATTTCTGAGACCTGCAATTTGACCTTAGAGTCCTCACATCTCCTGGGGAACTATTGTCACCCCATTTTGAAGCACGTGTGTTTGCTTTCCATACTTGGCCATTTCTTGGAATCTCTTTCGTGGATCGTCGGGTTGGCGGGTTCATGAAATCTCCAATTCCTAATCATTGTTTCCTATGCCTTCCACCTTCGCACTTCTTTCCAAGTATGCAATAACTGAGGTTTAATGCCAACATCTCACCATGCCTCCAGGAGACAGTCATATTAACTGTCCCTACACAACTTGTCCAGAAACATGCAAAAAATATCCTTCCAGGTAATGGGATATCTATTACAAATATCAATATATTAGTGAAAACAATTCCCATGGACTGTTTCCCTATTCCATATTTACCGACTTTTTCTCTTGCGGGTTCCCGAACAGGAGGAATGCACTTCCATTGTTCCTTGACCTGCAAACAGCACCCCGGCTTCCGCGATATACAAATTGACTTCCGGAATCTCACATCATCCCCTCTTTCGTGTTACACATTTTTCACTCAAAAGTTCTGATACATACAATTTGACCATCAAGGCCTCATGTCTCCTCAGGAACCCTTGTCACCCTATTTTGAAGCCTGTCCGACCGCTTTCCACACTTGGCCATTTCTTGGAATCTCTTTCGCGGATCGTCGAGTTAGCGGGTTCAGGAAAATTCCAATTCCTAGTCATTATTTCTCTTTCCCCTCTACTTTCTCTTTCTGGTTACTTAGTCATTTTTCTGAAATTGTCTAAATGCGCGGGTTGGTGAACTCACGAGTTCACATTTGCACTTGTGCTTTTATATCGTGACTCCGACTGACCGCTTCCCCATTCCATAACTAGCCACTTTTTTTATCGTGGATTCTTGGGCAGGGGGGCTCTAGATTGCACTACCATTGTTCTGTGACCTGCAATAAGCACCCTGACTTCTGCGATATACAAATTTATTGCTGGACTCCCACATCATACCCTCTTCCGTGTTACACAGTTTTCACTCAAAAGTTCTAAGACCTAAAATTTGATCGTCGGGTCCTCACGTCTCATATGGAACTATTGTCACCCAATTTTAAAGCTTGTCCATCCACTTTCCATACTTGGCCATTTCTTTGAATCTCTTTCGTGGATCGTCGGGTTGGTGGGTTCACGAAATAACCAATTCCTAATCGTTGTTTCCTATGGCCGCCACCTTTGCACTTCTTTCCAAGTATTCAATAACTGAGGTTTAATGCTAACAGCTCACCATGCCTCGAGGTGACAGTCATAATAACTGTCCCTACGCAACTTGTCCAGAAACATGCAGAAACTATCCTGCCAGGTAATGGGATATCTATTACAAATATCAATATATTAGAAAAAATGAATTCCATCGATCGTTTCCCTATTCCATATTTACCAACTTTTTCTCTTGTGGGTTCCCGCATAGGCGGGTTCAAGATTCCCCTTGCATTGTTCCGCGACCTGCAAACAGCACCTGGAATTCCACGATATACGTGCATAAAAGATCTTGCTAGGTAATGGGATATCTATTACAAATTTCAACATATTAATGAAAACAAGTTCGACCGACCGTTTCTCTATTCCATACTTAGCCACCTTTTCGATTGCAGGTTCCCGGATAGGCGGGATCAAGATTTCCTTTCCATTGTTCCGTAACCTGCAAATAGCACCTGGAATTCCGCAAATATACAAACCAGTCGTTGGACTGCCCCATCATGCCCTCTTTTGTATTACACCTTTTTCAATCAAAATTTAAGAGACATACAATTTGACCGCCGGACCCTCTCCTCTCCTGTGAATCCCCTGCAACCCTATTTTGAAACCCGTCTGACCGCTTTTCATACTTGGCAATTCCCTACTTTCTCTTCCTCGTCCTCGTCACCTTCGCACTTGTTTATAATAAAAAATTGTTTATAAAAACATATATATATATATATAT
>JASDQU011176242.1:26828-37433 GCA_032191745.1 Picea mariana
GAGTCTTATTTCTGAGTATGCAATTAGCAAGATTTTATGTTAAACCAAGATTTGAGGAGATCTCCCATTAATACACATTAAACCAAGATTTGTGGAGGGTTATATTATCCTTTCCGAGTGTTAATTTCAAACATCATGGAATGTCGTTCGTGCGTCATCGAGTTGGCCTGTTCACGAAACCTTCAATCCTTAATTCTGAAAATGAATCATGTTGGGTATGTGTTATATTCTTTGCATGTGTGTGTGTGGGCGCGTCAGATTCGAAAACTGTGTCTGACGATCCAAACTTCCTTCACTTTTTCTATCATGTGTGTCGGGCGCTTCCTAGGGGGGACATGTATGCCCCCCTGGTTACGCACAACACGTCGAATTTTTTTTTGGGGCGGTTTTTGTTATTTTTAGTGGTTTTCTAAATTAATCTCAAATTAAGGGATTAGAATTTTGCTATATACAGAATACCTACAAACATTGTATATATTGTATGGTGAATGGTGAAATTAATACAATGAAGAGTTGAAAGGTTTTCTCCCGATTAAGGGTTTCTGATATAAATCTTTGTGTACTATGTGTATGAGCCATTAATTAATTTCTATTTTGCTTAAGAATCTATATGCATTGCTTTACTTCACTGGTTTAAAACTTACAAGTCTGACCGATCGTTTCTCTATTCCATACTTAGCCACTTTCCTGGAATTCCACAAATATACAAACCGCTGAACTACCCCATCATGCCCTCTTCTGTTTTACACGTTTTGCAGTCAAAAATTCCGAGACAAACAATTTGACAGTCGGACACTCACCTCTCCTGAGTATCCCCTATAACCCTATTTTGAATCTCGTCCTACTGCTTTTCATACTTGGACATTCCTTACTTTCTCTTCCCCGTCTTCGTCACCTTCGCACTTGTTTATAATAAAAAATTGTTTATAAAAACATTAATATATATAAGGTCTTATTTCTAAATATGCAATTAGTAATATTTAATGCTGACAACTCATCATGCAGGAACCGTATAGATTGTCATTGATGAGCGAAAGGCTCGAGGAGATCTCCCATTAATACGCATTAAACCAATATTTGCGGAGGGTTATATTATCCCTTCCGAGTGTTAATTTCAAACATCATGGAATGTCGTTCACGCGTCATTAGGTTGGCGCATTCATGAAACCTCCAATCCTTAATTGCTCTTCGTCGTACCTACCACCTTCACTCTTCTAAGTATGCAATAAGTAAGATTTACTGCTAACATCTCATCATGCAACACCCATAGAGATTATCATTAATGAGCGAAAGGCTCAAGGAAATTTCCCATTCACACGCATTGAACCAACATTTGCGAAGGGTTATAGTATCCCCTCCAACTGTTCATTTCAAGCATCGTCTAGAGAAAACAGAAGTTCTCATAAACTTATGGCACCAGCTTGACAACAGTTCTGTGGAGATACAATGAACATCTTCGGGCACGAGGACCAAAACTTCCAGTGGTCCAGGGAATATTCTTACTACTCATCCCCTTCCACCCAGAATGAAATAATTTGGACCTTTGGAATTTCTCATGCAGGCTGTGTCCCTGAAGTTTTTAATTATAAGGAGCTGGTCTCTTGGTGTGCCAATAAATATATTTCAGGCCAAAGAATTATTCCATTGCAAGACCACTATCATGTTTCTTTGTCACCTCAGGTCTTCCGCAAGATGTTAAGATTGTCGGAGCCAATATTGACGTTTAGAGGATAAGACTCCAAGCAATTCCTAAGAAAGCATAGTAACGGGTTGGACCTCTTACCTGAGTTCCTAGAAGACCCAATGGCAGTTCCTAAAGATATCACGAGCTTGCAGGTTAGTTCACTTAGAAATCCATTCCGATAAATTGCTTGATTATTTACAAGAATAACGAGACAGGAATCCACAACAACTATTTCCCGCATGGTTCTTTATATTTTGTATTTCACAGTCAAGGAACAAGCCATTTTTTATTGGGGGAAGCTAACTTCCCTTGAAATTTGTTCCCAATTGTCAAGCTTCAAAAAGGAGAAGAAATTTTATATGTCATCCTACTTGGTTTTCGCGATAGCGCATTGTTGTTTGTTTCCAAAATTGTCTATGTCCAAGAAGGTAAACTGGGAATTCAACCTAGTAACCTTCTGGTACCATGCCTTGTGGAGGCACAAGGCCTCCCACTATTTTTATGAGGTTTTTAATGACTTTGTCTCTGTTTTCAAATTTTTATTATTAGGAAAGGATGCTCCCTGCATATCTGGCCAGGAAACCAAGTTTTTGGACAAGAAAGGAGCACTTGAACAAATGGAGAATTGCAGTGTGATAAGGATTTTGGCTCCAAGGAAAAACCCTCTCTCCTTCCATGTCACATTACAGACAGAATGTTTGTTACAAAAATAGCAAGGTAATACAACTATTGGTTGCATCTATTCCATGAGAAGAGAAAAAAACAGTTCATTCATGTGCCTTGAAAAGTCGAGGACTTCGTGTTGAGGAACATCAACAAAATTGATGAATTTGCAACCCATTTCAACAACTTGAACCTAATATATGATGAAAGGCTAAGAGGGTTCGACCCTAATGGAATTTTTTTCAAACATTTACTTGCAGTTGGCCTTAGAAATTCTTTTTTCCATAGACAACTAAGCGAAAACAAATACACTGACGACAACACTTCTGCTTCTGACATTGGTGACCTAAACACATTGCAAAGCACCACTGAATTGTACAAGAAATAGGGAAAATGCCCCAGTGAGAAGAGTGTTCAATCCCTGGATACCACTCCCAAAAGTACGACATCTCGGAGCATCGCTCCAACAGCCCACCCCAGTAAGAAAACAACCTAGAATTCTTCAAACGAAGGAGGAGATAACAACCCTCCTCGTGCTAAAATTGATAGTTCTCACAAGCTTCCCATGAAGAAGAAGAGAAAAAAAATTGTAGGGCAGGCGGAAGAGCTCGAGATTAAGAGTGAGAACATGGAACTTGAGACTGATCTGGATAGCGTACTCTACAACCTTTATCATCCTGGAGATGCAATCCAACATAGTCACCCAATGGACATAGTTGATACCGAAATTTTTTACAAAGATGAATCCTTCAAGAGCGTTATTTTTTACAGCGAGTCTAAAAATTTAATTATTGAAAAGAGAGATGTAAAAAATAAGAAACATAAATCTTTTTCAGAGATTAACCTTGCGAACATGCAGTCGTCCCAAATCTCCTGACTTCACAAAGCAATCGAAGATGCTCTTGAGGATTCCATTGGAGGCATTGAGGCTGAGAATGCCAGACTGAAGGACAAAGTCAAGAAATTGGAGGAAGCTTTCATTCCTATGCCATTTCTTTCTAGTCCTTTAGAAATAACCATGCCTGCCACCCATGAAACCAAGTTAAAAGGATCCTCCAGCCTCCTCGCATCGTGTAGAGGATATGTGGAGAATAATATCAAGAAAAGAATGGAAATGATTACTGAAGCCTGGGAAACATCACAAAGTATGGCTTCCCTTGGAAAGAGGGCACATGCTTTGCTCGAACATTTGCAAGCGGATTTAAAAAATGAAGAACGTTTCTATTTAGACACGGTCATCCCTTTTGGAATCCATGTCAACAACCTGACAGAAACGAGAAGAAGACAAGAATATCTCCCCTCCCAAAACCGGATCACTCAATTAAATGCATACTGGAAAGAGAAAGTGAAGAACCTGCATCTCATTGTCCAATCATGTGAACAAGCCATATCAAAGAAAGAAAAATTATTCATAAAGCTGACCGAAATAGACTTAGTCGAAAGGACCAACGAGGTCCAAGACCCCAACTTAATCGTCAACTCCTTTCCCTTAACTAAGAAATCCTTTGATAAACAAGTTGATATTTTTAAGGGGTTGTCTTTAGAAAAGTTTTACAGCATCCTTGAATATGGTGAAGATGACGTGGACAACTGGCTAGTCGACTATTTGGTACAAAATGACGAAATTGATCAAGCTTTATGTAATCTTTCTATTGATCTAAGGGAATTAGAAAAGGAACTTTTCAACATAAAAATCTAGAATGGGATCAACGTGGCCCCCTTGAGAAGCTACATTGAAGAATGGGTCCAAAGGGCAATGGAGCAGGTCGTCGACAAAAGGCAATAGGCAGTTGGCACAATTCGAGTAGCCGTTGATGACAGCAATAAAAAGGAATCAGTAAGAAAAAAGAAAAACGAATGATATGTATCATCACTATAAGTCTATATTGATCACATCCTACTTTGATTATCAATCCAGTTATTCCACCTTTTTAAATAGAAATGTCTAGCCAAAGACCGATACCTTCCAATTTATTCTTTTCAGGTATTGCTCTCTACCTTCGCCCACTTCTTCTTTCCACAGTCTTATTTCTTGTTCATATTTCTCTTGGTCCGCGGGAGCCCCAATCCCAGTATATATGACAACCACATTTAAATTTCCAGGAATATGTAACAGATAATATTATTTTTTGATATATTTCAATTAAAACTATTTTATCTCCTTTTATATTTCTGTGCTCATAAATTTGTATCTTCAACTATGTTGAATGTCAAGAAATTGTGTTTATTTAATTTGAATGTAACTTTATATGTGTCTTTTGTGTTTTGTATTTTTCTCATGCATATCTTTTTCTCCTGCTATGCATATAACTTTATTTGTCCTGGCACATATAGAGACACACAAGCCAGATGGTCTATGAAAATTGTACTTAACTCTAACCAGTTGGAGGTATACAGAAATCATTATAAATGAATTTCATAAATACATTAAAGAGATAAAACATGCAAGGTAGGAACGGAAATTTCGAACATAGCAAGTCACACTACTGGAAAGAACGAAAATTTCGAACATAGCGAGATGGATTATATAGTTTCAAAAACTAAATGGGGCTTTAGAGGCCACGTGTCATTTCCTGCATGGATACCACATGTGCTTCATGTTGCTTGCCACATCTGTGCTGCAGTTTCCATCTACCTCTACTACTTTTCCCCCATCCATGTGCATTTATTCCCAATTCAACCCGACAGGGTCTACGCTGCCATGCAACACTTGTTTGAATAGGAGAGGAAGAAGTATATATAATGGTTGATTAGCATAGCATGATGTTAAAGAATACTAAATAGAAGTGTTATATGAGAAGATCATATAAATATGTGGCAAAATGTACAAGTAGCATTTAGTTTGAGAAGCATAGTCATAAAGGAAAGTACTTAGGTGATGGAGGAAGAGTATTAAAGACTTTGAAAAATGAAGGTAAAAGTTAATGAAGAGTGGACGTGTGATTAATGACACACATGCTTTTCTCAACATCTTGATTTGATGTTTTAATTAAGGATTCTTATCTACGTATAAGCAATGTTGAATTATCTTTAACTTTAATATTAATATTCATATTCATATTCATATTTATATCAATATAAGGTTAAGAATGGTTCATGTGACTGTAAAGCATACACTGCAGAGAAGACATTGCAGATGCAAATACATCGAAGAAAATAAAATAAGAAACTCAAAACTCCAAAAAGTAAGAAAATTGCATTAAAGAAACCCCAAACTCCAAAAAGTAAGAAAACTAGTCCACTAAATTGGCACCGAGTAGAAGCTCAAGAGGAAGAGATTTGTGTTAAATCAACCAAGTCATGCTTACTTGGGACATTTCTACCATTTGAGGTCAAGGATTTTGTGTTGTCTAATGCACCTATTGATTGTGTTAGTGAGTTGGCCATAAGGTTTCTTCTTGCTCAAATTTGGCTAAAAATAGGAATAAATGACACTAATATTGATCACCATCTCTGGAAGATTGGTCTTAAGCAAGATAATGGTGTAGCTCAAACATCTCCCAAAAGAAGAAGGCTAGGAATTTTTAATCCTTAAATGTCATAAAGTCCTCAAGTGAGTCATGAGAGTCCCTAAAAATAACGACCCTACTATCTCATAGTATGGTGAGCATCTGAAGACAAAGTGGTCCTAGGTCTCCAACTCTAAGGAACATGTCTAACAACTACAATGATTCCAAGGATTATGGTGATATGTTGTAATGTGGCATTGATGGGAGGAAACTCTTAACTACACAATGAGAAGTTTCAAATTGCAAGACAATTGAAGTTTGGTGTTTCTAAGATGTTTAATGAACCTGTCATCGGAATGAAGATATGTATTATAATAGTAATGAAGCTTTGGCAAGAGTGGATCTATGGGTGCAATCCTTATGGACTAACGATAATTTTTAAAGATATCATCACAAATGCCCCGTTTACCTCTCTTTTGGAGAGGTCTAGTGTGTCTATCAAAAATTTGTGTGAATATCAAAACCGTCTAGAAGGAGCAATGAAAAAGCTCGAGCATACTAGTTGAAGTGGATTCCATAATCTATTTATTACATAAAAGAGTCTAACCATAAATGTATTATAAAGAACATGAGATAACCTACTTAGAGAGGTGTCGATATACCTAACACTATGAATCATCATCAAATAAGTGAAATAATACCAAAATCTAAAAAATAATAATAATACACAACACTCATCTCATTTTTTAATGTATTTAGAGAACATCAAAAGAACAACTCTCAATATCCAAGTTCAATATGTAACTTAAATTTAAGATCTCCATATATCACATTCAAGTAGAGATGACCAATAAGTGAAAAAGAGGGATCATAAACCAATACTATGAAATTGAAATCAGAGAAATCAGAAACACTACAGCACTATGTGATGTAACTTTTATTTAAAGTAAAGCATGTTGCCAAAGTGTGACCTATAAAAGAGCACTCCTACATCGATACAGGTGTATGGTGTAAGTGAAAAGACAATATACTCATCATTTCATTATAAAAATATTACATATTTTCATAAATTGGGCACCATGGCTTACTTGATATCATACTTACACAAGCTTTAAAAAACTATCAAAGAAATATCCAAATTATTCCAAAAACCATATGCTCCTTTCTTTGTTTGTAAAGCGATTCCATTTGTTATGTCTCTTTCAAACATATTATATTCTCTCTTTTTTCTATGTATTATATTAATATTTAATGGTATGATTATTAGGTGGCATCGCATATAGCCCGCTGAAAAACAATAAAGGGGTTCGAAATCTAAGAAACGATTGTATGCAATCACCGATGTACATATCACTTTTTCATGGATTCCAAATATAAAACGGTAAGGTTGTATATGTTTTTAATTCTATGGGAATATTTAAGAGGTTACATGTTCAAATCCAAAGGGTAGGGTATGTATATTTTCGTATACTTTATTAGTCAAAATATTGAATAGAGGAGGTTTCTTGTCCCACAAACAAAGAGGTTCTATACACCAATTTAATGTGTCGGCTTAGCCATAACCTTAAAAATAAATTATTATTATTATTATTATTATATAATGAGAATACAAGTTATATGTTCCAAAAAAATGCAATAAAGCCTCTAATCTAATGCCAAAAATAAATGGATTTAGCGAAAAGTCACACGATCTTTATATTTAATCGCTAGAAACAATATCGTTATTAAAAAATACTAATTAATAATTAAATTTAACTTTGCAATATATAAAATCAAAAGACAAAACCAAAATACAAATAATTAACATCATAAATCACGCAATTAATGGAATGGAATCTATATTACTCAGGGAAGGACCCATCCATTATTTATTAATTTTTCAACTTAAGTAATGTATGTTTCCAACCCACATTATCTTATATGAGGTATTTGAAAGGGTTTTTTATCTTCAAAATCTTATATGAGGTATTTGAAAAGGTTTTTTATCTTCAAAATAAAAAAATGTGAAGCGACATAGCTATGACAACGTTCCCTCTTCTTACACGTAGCTTTACAAATTACAAATTTTCCAATAATTATTTAATTATATTAAATCATATTTAATTTTTTATTTATTATGTATATAAATAAATAATATTTTATTAAATATAATATTGTTATTTTATTTTAAAAAATAATGTGATGTTGATAAAAACAATTTGATTTTGATATTATAAGAAAATTAACTTATTATGTGTAGATTAATTGGTTTGTGTGGGGTTTAGTTCTTATCGAGTCACAAGTTCAAACCTTATGGGGAGGGGTTGAGGGTAGGAGTCATTTGTGAGGGAAATAAACTATCTTAAGGGGCGTCTAGGCTTAACCAAGTCTTGCACAATCCTGGTGACAACATCTCACTCTTAGGCAGATCGTTCTTCCATCCAACATTGAGTCTCGCACAATCTTGGTGACAACAGCCCACTCTTAGGCAAATCGTTCTTCCATCCAACATTGAGTCTCGCACAAACATTGAGTCTCGCACAATCTTGGTGACAATAGCCCACTCTTAGGCAGATCGTTCTTCTATCCAACATTAGGACTAACCCCAACCTAGATTTAGTCTAGCTTGAAACAAGTCTAGTACAATCCTAGTGACAACATCCCACTCTTAGGCAATTCGTTCTTTCATCCAACATTGAATCTTACATAATTCTAGATTATATCTCTTTGATAAATAAATTTCTTCACAACTATTTTTTTTATTATTATTATTTGTTAGATAAATGTCTTTACAAGTATTTTTTCTAAGGTAGCAATAAAATATTATGTATAACCACTCAAGATGGAAATTGTTTCAAATATAAATTGTTTCAAATATATACATGTCCATGAAGACTTATTAAAATGCATTAAAGTTGCATACTTTAAATCAACTCCCTCTAGATATACCAAAATGCATTTATAATAGGTTTGTTTTGTTGATTATATTATGTATAACCACTCAAGATGGAAACTATTCAAATATATACAGGTCCATGAAGATTTATTAGAATGCATTAAAGTTGCATACTTTAAATCAACTTCCTCTAGATATACCAAAATGCATTTATAATAGGTTATGTTTTGTTGATTATAAAGTATTCCTAACTTATAAGGACAATATTGAAGAACTCTATCATAATTTTACAACTACCCTTTCCACTTCCATTAACAAGTTCTCTTTCGAGGTGCCCCATAAAAAGAATAGTAGAACAACCAACCCTTGGTATGATAAAGAATGTAAAATTGTTAGGAAATCCATTAGGGATGCTTCTAATGAGCCCTTAAAACTTGATAAGTTCAATACGTACAAAGCCCTAATTAAAAGAAAAAAAAGATACTATATCAATAAAAGGCAAGAGCAACTTTCACAACTATACAAGTTGGATCCTAAGAAGTTCTGGAGCCAAATTATAAAACGCAATACTAAAGAAAATAATAGGATTCCCTTAACGGACTGGAATTCCTACCTTAAAAGTCTTTACGATTTCCCTAATGCCATGGACACCATTCCTATTGTCCCTACAAAGGAAGAAGTTTTTTCTTTAGATGACATAGAGTTCGGGGTTAAGCGGATCGCAAATGGGAAAGCTAAGGACATTGAAGGCTACCAAGATAAAAATTTTAAAATCGGAGGGCCAATCCTTATCCCTCACATACAAAAGTTATTCAATTTAGCAGTCAAGCAGGGCTTTCCTAAACCCTGGACGCAAAGCCTCATTGTTCCTATTTTTAAAAATGGGGATAAAAACATTCCCTCTAATTATAGGACCATTATGATTAGCCCGATTTTAGCCAAGCTTTATGGAATCATTTTGGAAAAGAAGATTAGCATTTGCTAGAAAGTCACAGTAAAAGAGCTAAAGGCCAAGCCGGGTTTAGGAGATATCATTCAACTGTGGACCATCTTGTTACCTTTAGGATCATTACAGAGGAGTTCTGCAATACTAAAACCAATCTTTTTTGTTGTTTTGTTGACTTTAGGAAAGCTTTTGACATGGTTCCTGGGAAAAACCTTTGGAATAGGTTGGAAGAGATAAAAGTGCCTCTTGAGTTGAGGGTTGTTGCAATAAGGATGTATGAGAATGTTATTGCTAAGTTTAAAAACACTGAGGGTTGGTCAAAAGAGATTAACTGCAATATCGGAGTCAAACAAGGTTGTCCCTTGTCCCCTACCCTTTTTGGCCTATACATTGATAAATTAGAAGAATGTTTGGAAAAAGCAGGTTGTGTCAACCCTACACTCACTGGTATAGTCATCAATCTTCTTCTTTATGCCGATGATATCCTTCTTATGGCAAGGAGTCCCCATGATCTTGAAAACCAACTAAGAATCCTCAAGGATTTTTGCTCCAATATGGGTATGATTGTTAATATTGATAAGACTAAGGTCATGATTATTAAATCCAATACGATCCCTTATGATACCTTTGTATATGACAACAACAACCTGGAGGAAGTGAATTCATACAAATATCTTGGAATTGATATTCACCACAAACTTAATTGGAATTATAGCATTGAGAAAAGGATTATTGGGGGATGGAAAGCTTATTATGGGCTTGAAAACAATTGTAAATCAGCTGAACTTTGGAGTTGGGATAAGAAGAAACTCATCTTTGAGACTCTTGTTACACCTGTTATTCTTTATGGATGTGAAGTATGGGGCTGTAGTATCTCTCGTGAATCCTGGAGAAAGATAGAGCAAATACAAAAGAATTTTATAACCTATAATCTCAAAATTAAAGGAAATACGCCCTATCCCATCCTCCTCGTAGAAACTAGCCTCTC
>JASDQU011176244.1:0-13501 GCA_032191745.1 Picea mariana
TTATAAAAACGTTTGCGGATTTGAATCCAGGTCTGTCCCCACACATGGTGTGATTGAGAACCTTGAGGTACGACCTCTGCTGAGATGAGGTTCTTTTGGCTTCCGCTATCAACAATAAAATGCAGCGGGGTCCCCTTCACCCACATTTGTGAATGAAAAAGGCGCTCCCACTCTTCAGGATCTGTTGGTTCTTCTGGTTGAATTGTGGCGGTCGCGACAATAACAGTGGGGTCTGCGTCAATGATCTGTCCTTCACCAGTATTTTCAGAATCAGATTTTGAATCAGGGTTCGGCTCCTTGACTTTGATCTCAGCCACCAATGACTGTTTTGAGCGACATTCATCGGTGTTGTGCCAGGGGCTTTTGTGGAAATCGCACCATTTTCCAGTGTCCTTCTTTGTCTTCCCGTGACCCTTCTTTTCATGTGGCTTGGACTGGTTTTCGATAGACTGTTTATTAGGGACGTCTTTGTCATACTTTGGTTGTTGCGGATTTGCAGAACCAAAATCCCGTTTGTTCTGGTGCGTAAATTTCTACTCGATTTTAATAGCATATCGATAGGCAGCACCGAGTGACGAGATGTCCAGAAAATCCATTTCAGTTTGGATGTATCTGTGTAGAACCCCACGGTATTTTAGAACCAAATGTCGTTCGGAGTCTTTGATACCCAGCTTGGTGCACAAGGTATGGAAGGTATTGGTGAACTCCGGAACTGCTTGGCCCCTCTCTTGCCGTAGTGTGGTCCATCTCATGTACTGGTCCTCATAGTTGCCAATAGGGTAATATTGTTCCTTTACCGCATCCACAAAAAAATCCTAAGTGGGATCGACCCCATATATTTCAGACTCCTCTGTGGAACTCTGCTCCCAATAAGTTTCCCACCAATGTTTGACATGGGGGAGAGCTTTAAGGAGTGCGAAAGTGATCTTTTCTTTGTCTGAAAATTTGTGAACAGAGAAATAACCTTCTAGCAGATTTAGCCATTTGTCTAGTGCTTCTGTATCTATCTTTCCTTCAAATATAGAAATATCAAAATTAACTTGTACCTTGAAAGGCGAGGTGCCTCCAAAGTGACCGCTTGATGAAGATGCGCCTGCTGTTGTCGGTAGGCATTGAAGGATGTGGGAAAAATTCTCCATCATTTCGTCCCTCTCGCGTGAGAGCTTGCTCAAGCAATAGATTGATAGGATCGTCTGCTCTGTCGTTTTTCTTTTCTTCCGCCATTGAGGGTTTCTTGGGTGTGCGAGAGTGATTGTCTTCAAGAGAGACAAGCTCGAGATCCAACTTGCTATACTCGGACCTCGTCGGGGACATGCACTGAAAAAATGATCAAGAGCAACTTGCTCTGATACCACTGATCTGGATTATTTACAGCACGAAATGAGAACGGAGATATAATAAAGAAATGCACAAAGATATCGCAGATATTCAATAATATAACAGAAATGTATCAGAAATGCAACCATAAACACAGATATACAGTAATACACGATTTCTATTAATCAAAGAAATGTACAGAGACTGTAAAAATACAGAGTGAAAGACTCGTTAGAATGGTTGCGGCTTATCTCTGAGAAGAAATGTGACGGTTGCGCTCATTCGCAAGAAGATGGTTACAATGAGGCTCTGAAGGTCTTTTTACAATAAACAAGAGTTCCAAAAACCCTAGACATCCAAAAACCTAACCCTAGGAGATGAAGCGCCAAAAGTCATGTGGACCCTGTTTGGGTAAGTTAGTACATCAACTTCCCAGGGTCGTAACTTTTGCATATGATCTTCGTTTTAGGCGTCTGATAACCTGTTGGAAAGGTATCATAGAGGAGATTCTTTTTGGGGGCTCAATCATGCCTTCAATTATTATTAAGGAGCTCGATCCCGAAAAAACTTGATTTAGGCCCTCAAAATGGCCCCGAAAGTTAAAAACTACTAAAAATAGTAAATTGTCAAAATTGCCAGAAAACTGTTTTGAGCCAGTCGGACAAGGTGGCCACTCACCGATATCCACCTAGATCAATCCTCCCTCCTTAGGAAGAAATGGTCTCCATTGCATTGAGTTCCCGGGGGAGAGGGAAAAGAGTTTGTTGAATCTGCATCTTGGTGAGCTGCTTGTCTTGTTGGAGATGTCGCGTTGCTCAGTTTGTGGAAGTCTGTCACAAACCTGTTGAGGCTGAGGTTGTTCAACAAGTCGAGATACATGAGAGGACGTTGTGCAGAAGGAATCTTTGCGCTTTGTTGTAGCCTTGTCGACCTGCTTCTATTGGATAGAAGGTGCTTGGGGCGAGGCTGTAGTGGTTGCAGTGTCCTTCTATTCTTCTTTTGAACAGATTGTGAAGAAGCTAAATTTTATAGAATGAGATACTACCTTGCGGCACTTTTTAGCTGGAACAGTAGTCGGAACTACCTCTGGTATTCTATAGAGATGACCCCCCAAAGTAACAATGACACTACGGGGTCGAGATTCATAAACAGGATGGTGCTTCGACATATATGGCTGACCCAAGAGAACATCACAGACATCCAGTGGGCAACATCACATAATACCTCATCCTTGAAGGGCTCAATGTCGTATGACAATCGACATTGCTAGCTGACACGAAGATCTCGTCCTTGGCAAAGCCACCCGATGTTGTATGGCTGCGGGTGTGGTGTTGTCGACAATCCCAACTGTTTAATGACCTCTGCTGAGATGAGGTTCTTCTGGCTTCCGCTATCAACAATAAAATGCAGCGGGGTCCCCTTCACCCACATATGTGAATGAAAAAGGCGCTCCCCCTCTTCAAGATCTATTGGTTCTTCTGGTTGAATTGCTGTGATCGCGACAATAGCATTGGGGTCTGTGTCAATGATCTGTCCTTTACCAGTATTTTCAGAATCAGATTCTGAATCAGGGTTCAGCTCCTTGTCTTTGATCTCGGCCACTAATGACTGTTTTGAGCGGCATTAATCAGTGTTGTGCCAGGGGATTTTGTGGAAATCGCACCATTTTTCGGTGTCCTTCTTTGTCTTCCCGTGACCCTTCTTTTCATGTGGCTTGGACTGCTTTTCGAGAGACTGTTTGTTAGGGACGTCTTTGTCATACTTAGGTTGTTGCAGATTTGCAGAATCAAAATCCCGTTTGTTTTGGTGCACAAATTTCTGCTCGATTTTAACAACATATCGATAGGTAACACCGAGTGATGAGATGTCCAGAAAATCCATTTCAATTTGGATGTATCTGTGTAGAGCCCCACGGTATTTCAGAACCAAATGTCGTTCGGAGTCTTTGATACCCAGCTTGGTGAGCAAGGTATGGAAGGTATTGGTGAACTCCGGCACTGCTTGGCCCCTCTCTTGCCGCAGTGTGGTCCATCTCATGTACTGGTCCTCATAGTTGCAAATAGGGTAATATTGTTCCTTTACCGCATCCACAAAACAATCCCAAGTGGGATCGGCCCCATATATTTCAGACTCCTCTCTAGAACTCTGCTCCCAATAACTTTCACACCAATGTTTGACATGGGGGAGAGCTTTAAGGAGTGCAAAGGTGATCTTTTCTTTGTTGAAAAATTTGTGAACAGAGAAATAACCTTCTAGCAAATTTAACCATTTGTCTAGGGCTTCTGCATCTATTTGTCCTTCAAATACAGGAATATCAAAATTAACTTGTACCTTGAAACACGAGGTGCCTCCAAAGTGACCACTTGATGAAGATGCGCCTGCTGTTATTGTCAGGCGTTGAAGGATGTGGGAAAAATTCTCCATCATTTCGTCCCTCTGTCATGTGAGAGCTTGCTCAAGCAACAGATTCATAGGATCGTCTTCTCCGTCGTTTTTCTTTTCTTCCGCCATTGAGGGTTTCTTGGGTGTGCGAGAGAGATTTTCTTCAAGAGAGACAAGCTCGAGACCCAACTTTCTATACTCGGACTTCGTTGGGGACATGCACTGAAAAACGATCAAGAGCAGCCTGCTCTGATACCACTGATTCAGATTATTTTCAGCACAAAATGAGAATGGAGATATAATAAAGAAATGCACAGAGATATCGTAAATATTCAATAATATAACAGAAATGTATCAGAGATGCAACCATAAACACAGATATATAGTAATACACGATTTCTATTAATCAAAGAAATGTACAGAGACTATAAAAATACAGAGTGAAAACTCACTAGAATGGTGGCGGCTTATCTCTGAGAAGAGATGTGACGGCTGCGCTCATTCGCAAGAAGATGGTTACAAAGAGGCTTTGAAGGCCTTTTTACAATAAACAAGAGTTCCAAAAACTCTAGACATCCAAAAACCTAACCCTAGGAGATGAAGCGCCAAAATTCATGTGGGCCCCGTTTGGGTAAGTTAGTACATCAACTTCCCGGGGTCGTAACTTTTGCATACGATCTCCGTTTTAGGCGTGTGATAGCTCGTTGGAAAGGTATCATCAAGGAGATTCATTTTGGGGGCTCAATCATGCCTTTGGTTATCATTGAGGAGATCGATCCTGAAAAAAGTTCATTTAGGCCCTCAAAATGGCCCCGGACGTTAAAAACTACTAAATATAGTAAATTGCCAAAATTGCCAGAAAACTGTTTTGAGCCAGTCGGACAAGGTGGCCACCCACCGATATCCACCTGGATTAATCCTCCCTCCTTAGGAAGTAATGGTCTCCATTGGGTTGAGTTTCCGGGGGAGAGGGAAAAGAGTTTGTTGAATCTTCATCTTGGTGAGTTGCTTGTCTTGTTGGACATGTCTTGCTGCTCAATTTGTGGAAGTCTGTCACAAACCTGTTGAGGCTGAGGTTTTTCAACAAGTTGAGATACATGAGAGCTCATTGTGCAGAAGGAATCTTTGCGCTTTGCTGCAGTCTTGTCGACCTGCCTCTATTGGATAGAAGGTGCTTGGGGCGAGGCTGTAGTGGGTGCAGTGTCCTTCTGTTCTTCTTTTGAACAGATTGTGAAGAAGCTAAATTTTGCAGTATGAGATACTACCTTGCGGCACTTTTTAGGTGGAACAGTAGTCGGAACTACCTCTAGTATTCTGTAGAGATGACCCCCCAAAGGAAGCATGATTTTTTTTCGTATTAACTTTTTGCAAATTGGGTTGTGTTCCTTGTGCTTAGAGCACCTCTCAGCCACTAGGGCATCCCCTCTAAAGGGGTAGTTCTTTCTACTTTTACAAAATTGCATCTTCAGCCATTAGCGCTGCAGAAACCCTAATATAATTGCTCGAATAACTCTTTAATCAACCGCTGAAATGTTTCCAAATTTTGCACACTTATACTACTTGGCCTGTCGCATGTTTTGGCAAAGTTTGTAGGAGTTAGTGGCTGATTTTCTTGCTGTAATAAGTTGATTGTTAAAGACATAAGGATGATATATATTGTTGCAGAAAGTGTTTACAACAGCCTTATATTTTCATGCTAGCATCTTGGTCTTTAAATCTTGAGTTTTACTAGTCTTTAGCTAGTCTATCTCTTGCATCTTTCACTTGATTTCTAGCACTTATTTAGCAGCTTATTGTGCCATTTAATTGATGATATATATTATTACTAACAACTGTTGTTAGGGACATAAAACTTAACTTGCTCGCCCAATTGGTTATATTGCATCATATGCTTGGTTTTCTTGTGTCTCGGGCAGGTACTTCACTATCGGCAAGTCACTCAACATACTTGGAAACCCTTGAACCTTCCCAAGATCTCTATCCCACTTAAAATTTACCTTTAGGAACATCCTCTTCATCTTCATCCTTTTTCGTCTCATTTCCCCTAGGGTCACCGAGATTCCCCCCTTGAGGTGACTACCTCACCTATAAAGTGACGGGGACACCTGCTTAAGGTGACAGTGGGTATGTTCCCTCCCAGTTGTCACCAATTGTTGGTTGGGTCAGGATTTTCCCAACCTACAACTTGCCCAATAACATTTTGGCATCGTTGTTGGGGAGGATTTTGAATCCTCTTTGGAACCCTAATGACACTTTGGCAAGCTATTCTGAATCCTTTATCCCTTAGCTTGTCTAGCGACTCCACCCAAGGGACATTCCCTTTCCACCTTTCTTGATGAGCTCCTCTTGAATCTCATTTGGTGACTCCACCCCTCCATAACCCTTCCTCTTCCAAGCCTTTTCTCCCTGGCAGGTTCAAGCCTTCTAAGGTCTACCAAAGAAGGCCTCCTCTCAAGTCTCCCATTGTCAAAACTCTCTTCCATGGTACCCTTCCTCTTGCTCCAATGGCTCACCCTTGGGCAAAGGACCTCTACAAACCCCTTAACATGTCCAATATCCAAGGATACCCTAATACCATGCCAAAAGAGTCTAACAAGTGGTTTCCAAAGTTCCAAGGAAACAATGTGATAATTGTTGAGGACCATCTTTACATCATGGGCCGATACATGGACAATGCAAGTATTGAGCACGAAGATGTAGCCATGAGATTATTCGCCTCATCATTGACTGAAGAAGATCTTGATTGGTTTAGAGGCCTCCCTAACGATCATCTCATGTCCTATCAAGCTTTTGCCAACTTATTTAAGAGCAGATGGTCAACAAAAACAGACGGTGGGATGCTTGGAGCTCAATTCAATCAGATAAAGAAAAAGGAGAATGAAACAGTGAAGAAATTCAATACTAGATTTGACAGGTCATACAATCAGATTCCAACAGAATTACATCCTACAGCTTCATCGATTCGTCTCCTTTACATGAACGGGTTTGAAGGGAAATTTTGATTCATTCTGAAAGACAAGAAGCCCACATCGTTGGCACAATCCAAGGAGTACAGTGCTGACATTGAAGAAAATCTCCTTGATTCAAGGGTAGAACCTTTTCACTACCCTCGTGTCAAAGTAGAAGCAAAGATTAAAGTTTCCAACAACAGTGCTCTTGATCCAATTGCACTCTTGAATCAAAAGATAGATCAGATGAATACTCAGTTTACCCAGGTGCAGAATCAGATTATGGGTCGTTTGCCTACTGTGGAGAGGAATCAATTTGCTCCTAGACCTCATTTTTCAGACAACAAAGATATGCCACAGGTTGGAAACCAAGGCCTCAACAAGAGACAAAGGCCTTGGATACTTTGAAACTAGTTGGGATAGTTGACATAGAAGCTTGGTGCCTTCCATGCCAACAACCTCACAGAGAAGATGAATTCCCCCGACGAGATGAAGATTCTCCCTACGATATGAATTTCATGGATATGATCTATGTTTTCCAAGAGGAACAAGTCACTCAAGAGCAGATCAATGAAGCCAGAAGAAGAGGAGAAGGAGAGGGGAGACTCCAGGCCTTGAATCAGTTGAAAGATGATCAAAAGAAGGATTTAAGGAGGAGGGAATATCTGACCTACACTAGAAGAAACAAAGCTTCAGCCCCTCCATCGCAGCCTGGCACTCCTCTTCCATCAGCAGAGAAGGTGGCACCACCACCTCCACCTCCAGTACGTGAGTTTCTTCCTAATCCAACTCCTGCAGACGGTATTTAGTTAAATAAATACGTTGCAAGCATGTTTGGAAAACTGAATGTGACAGTCCCAGTGACAGAGATGTGTAAGATCCCTTCCGTGAAAAGGGAAATTTTGAAAGTATTACAGGTGCCAACCGAGAAGGAAGATCCTCCCATCATCTTGAACACTATGTATCTTGATCGGCCAAGGGACATGAATCCTCCCTTCTACCTGTCATTAGGCATGAATGGCCCCAGTTTGAATAACTGTATGCTTGACTCTAGTGCCTCAGCAAATGTCATATCTTTGAAAGTGATGGAACAACTTGGTCTGAAGACAACCCGACCCTATGGTAATGTATGCGGTATTGATTCAAGAAAGGTCAAGGTCTTTGGGGTGTGTGAGGACGTTGAGGTTTTTCTGATTGATTTTCCACATATCATCCTCCTCATGGACATATTAGTGATCAATGTTCTGGATTCTTGGGGGATGCTCTTTTCGAGGACTTGGTCCTCTGCCCTTGGGGGTTTTATTAGCATGAGTCTTACACATGCATATATTCCCATGGGAAATGGCACATATGAAAACTTACACAACAGGGAAAAGAATGATAAACATGTGATGGATCCAAGTGGCCCTAATTATATCAATGAACACAATTATGATGTTCCCCCACAGATTATTGAGTATGATCCATCTGAGCTACCCTTCATGCAGGTAGACTCCATAGATATTTTTCTCCCATGGACAGACGAATACAAAGGAAAAATTGCAAAATACCATGAGAAGGAGCCAAGGTCTATCCATATTTTGAAAAAATAAGGTAAAAAGCATGAAGAAAGCATTAAAGAGATGGTCCACACAGAGCCTCCTTCACACCCATGTGTTGAGAATACACCTTGCATCAATTTCAATGAAGGAAGTCTTGCACTCATGTGGGACAAGAGAAAGGGCAAGCCCGGGTATGACCAACGAGATAACAACTCATGGCTTTGCCCTTACATCGTCAAGAAGAAGTCTGATAAAGAAAGGTACTATATGACAACCTTCGACGGGAGAAAGATGCCATTACCAGTGGATGGATCTCTTCTCCAACCTTATTTTCAGGTCACATGATTTCTTCAGGGCCCATGCCCTAGGTAAGTAGGTAGGTCATCTTTCTTTCCTTGCATCTGCATCTTGATTGTTCATATTAGTTTAGATGCATCTCAAATTTAATTTTTCTCTACTTGCATATTGATTTCATGCTTAGTTTAGAAATTTTTGAAAAAATGTCAAAATTTTTCTTTTCTAGATTAGCTTTTATCTTGGATTATATATATATATATGGATAAAAGGGTGATATCACCACCCTAGATGATCTGATTCGTTTTTTTGAGTTTTGGCATGCACAATTCTACCAGGAGATGTTGTGGTTCTCATGCACTCTACGACGAGCACATGTCCCCAAGTAAGAGCCAGATGTTATCTCCATTTTGTGGGATAACTAAGGAGATTATGTATCAAGGCCCTCATGTTGCAGATATGGAGTGCTGAGAGACTGGATGACTAGCAATATGCTTTTCCACAAATGGAGAACCTTCTCACCACCATAGAGGTCGTAGATTTTCAGATGGCATCCACTACACCAGTTGGCTTCCGAGAGGCAATGGGCCTTGTTCCATGAGGTACAAGTCAGGTATTATGTTGAGTTTCATTTCAATATTTGAGGCATTCTAGTATGTTGTATCTTAGGCTACTTTATATTTCATGATATATGCTTGGACAATATGCCTTTCGCCCTGTTTCACCTTGGTGGTTGACATTGTTCCCTAGTAAGTGGTCTTCCTTGGGAATGGGATTGCTACTAGGAACTCCCTTGAAAATACATCGTACCGTTCCTGACCATACTTACCACTTTTCATCACTTAAACCCCCCCGTTTCCTTATCTCTTGGGACTTCAGGGTGTATTGACCCAAGAAGGGGTTGTCCCTCATTCTATGGGAAGAACGAGATGAAGGCCCAGTGGGATTGTTGTTGGGTAAAAGATAAAAGACTATATATGAACCTTCCATATGCTTCTCCCAGAGGATCCCCCAAGAAAGCAATGAAATTATTATCTGTAAGAAAAAGGGGGACCCACAAGAATAATGATTATGAATGCTTAAAGGGTTAGTTTGAGGATAGGAGGTCTCATCACAAGCTGGCCTATCATGATCATGGATATTTAGTGGTATGACATTACCATCATGTGGTCACCAAGCCAGGGTAATGGCTCTTAGTTGCATGGTTGACAGAAACGAGGTCTCATCACGAGCCAACCTTCTCGTTTCCACTAGGTGTTTGTGAGTGACACTGTCATTATTTGGATACCACGCCAAGACAGTGGCCTTCAACTTGTCCCTAATTTTTTAAAGAAACAAAGAATGGAAAAATGATGGGCTTGGAAAAATTGCATTGCAAACGAAGGTGCCACACACCCTCTACAAAGGCACCCATGAATGAGACACTACAATTGCTTATATGCCATGAACCCCATGCCCATTGAGTCTTGACCCTTAACCACTTCATCCACTTTAGATGGCTTAGAGAGGGATCTCATGGAAACAATCCTTGACCTAGGGAAAGATCTACCCAATAGGACACCACGTCAACCCTCCCATATCCAAGCTTGGCAAGTCGCATAATGTCTTCGAGCACTTAATTGTTTGATAGGGTAATCTTTGATGCAGATGATTAGGTGGCTCATTTATTGACTTGATTTACTTATCATGATATTTTGACTTGAGATCCTTGGAGGGCGTGCTTGTTTGTCTTTGTAGAATCTAGTTGGTGGACAGTTTTAAAGGAACAAGCCTAGCTTGGGCTTCCATGGGGCTTGAATCCCATAGGTGGATGTCAAGGGCCCGCATGCCGGATGAGAGAGACATAACTTCGAAGGCATATAAGACATTGTGGACGACATAACCTAGCCCTCACATGCCAAACGTTTTGCCTAGAAGACGCAAAACGTCACCTTTATAAGCATGACATCACCTAGGAGGGATAGGGTTTGGTGGTGAGGCTATCATTCATTGGCACGAGGATGTTTTGAGGAGGTTGAGGCTTTGACCATGAAGAAAGTAACTTGGATGATTGGCATGTGGCTTTGGGAGGCATAACTACACTCCTCCAACACCAACAACTTGCTCCTAGTGCCAAAACGTCCCCTAAAGGGGTGATGTCACCTTGAATTAGGGTTTTTTTTTGTGCAAAAGTAAATTTTAAGTGAATTGTTTAATATTATTTTGTAAAAGGGAAAAGATTAGGGTTGTTGACCCCTAGTCTTGTAGTTTACCCTAATATTATGTGGACAAACTATTTCAGAGACATTTTGTATAAATAGAGATCATAATATCTCATTTCATATCATAACTCTCCCATTTTGAGAAGTACTTGGCCGAAATTTTCACTACCCTCAATGATTTTGGTGTTTCTCTCTTGTGGAATGTATTATGGTGAATGGATGAGGAGGAATGATGCGCACCCCCTAAAGGCTTGCTCTTTTGATTCTTGGATGAATGTTGCATGGAAAAATATTCATATGCTATTATTTTCTTGCTTACTTTAGTTATTGTTGGTGGAAACCCTAGGGAGGAGTATGCTAGATACACCCTCCATCATTGCTTCATCTCTTTTTTAAAGTTTTTAAGTCTTTCTTTTTTGCAAGGATTGCTAGCAGGAATATGAGTGTGTATACCCTCCTTGATTTAACCTAAGTTCGGTTGGCATACCCTAGGGAGTAAGAGGGTTTACACCCCTAGGGTTGTTGTTGATCTAGCTTGTGCTTTAAAGATCCATCACCTAATTTTAAAGGCACTAAATATGAAGTATTCTTGCATTGGAGAAACAAAATATTGCATTGGAAAACATGATTTTTTGTCGTATTAACTTTTTGCAACTTGGGTTGTGTTCCTTGTTCTTAGAGAACCTTGTTATCCCCTAGCCTAGGGATAACTAAGGAGATTATTTCTTAAGGCCCACATGCCCTAAGCATGGAGTACCGAGAGCTAGATCGACTTGAGCCTGGCCCTGGAGGGCCCATCCTTTTCTTCTTCAACGCCTCCACCTTGTGAGCAGTAGAAACATCCATCCCATCGACCTGGTCCTTCAGCAGAAATGGGTCTTGCTACATGAGGTAATGAGTCTGGGTATCATGGTAGGTGTCACTCTGATTCTCAAAACATTTGAATATGTGCATTTAATTCTGTTACTTCTAACATGTGCTTGGAACTTATGTCTTTCCACTTGACCACACCTGGGGGGAATGACAGGATTCCCTAGTAAGCTGGTTCCCATAGGGTTTGAGTTGCCACTGGGGGGGTTCATGAAAGGTCATCGTTCATGAAATATCCCTGCTCCAGCTGATCTGGATATCTACTACTGAACTACGGTTTTGGCTACTGAATCTGATACTCTGGGGGTTTTTGAATGCGTTTGAGTTACTGTGTGATGATGTTGGTGACTTTTGCATGTGTTAGAGATCTTGTACCAGGTACAATTTCCATCTCTGAGATTATATCTTCTTGGCATTATTGGGGTTTACATGGTCCATATTTATTTATCTTCATAGCTGGGAGAATTATTGCTTGAGGGACCATATTCATAGGAAAAGATCTTCATTTCTGGAGTTGGGTTGAGCATTTATCTCTTGGGGACGAACTGTACTCACCTTGGGTGAATTTTCGAGAAGGGTTTGAGTTCCATCCCTTCATAAAATAGATTGATTAGTGGCTAGGAGAAATTATTGGAGCAAGGTGAATTATTGGCACTTGGTAGCTTGGTTATCATGTAGTAGATTGCATTCTTGGAGGAGATCTATTGTGGGTACCCTTTGGAGGGTTTCTAGAGTTGGTTTGTTGCAGATTTTTAGTCTTTGGAGCCTTCTACATCAGCCATATAATTTTGTTTCAAATTTACATCAGATCTGTTCACCCATGTATTGAGGTTAGCAAATTAAAAAATAAAATAAGATTTGAGTTATTTTGGCTTCATTGTGTATTGGAGTTTCTTAGTATTGTTTCCTATGCATTTCTTGTATAATTTACATGTCATTTCATGCCCAACAACCACCATACATAAGAAACAAAACCAATGATGAAAGATACAGACATATGTATGAAAAGTGTTTGAAAAAACACTTCAACCAGCCAGCTGCAAATAAACATAACAAGAAGCATAAATTCAGAACCACTCATTGGGAAGGGATTAGGTGTTGCATATGATGTGTTTGACATAATTTTGAACCCTTAAACTTGAGATAAGTGGATCAACAAGTATTGAAGTGATTTCAAGAGAGTTGAGGGCTTGTATATAATGTCCCTGCTGGCCTAGGAAGCATAAGGAATGGGTCCGCTAGCCTAAATTGGTTCCCGTAGGCTAAGTCGGAAAAGTTACCTAGGGAACTCAACTTTTGCCTAGGAAATGACTTTATAAAGTGAAAAAGGGAAAAACAGAGACATGGGTCTTAGGCAAGATAAAGTCACTTAAAAATTATAAAGGGTGCAAGCATAAAGTGACTTTAAAATAAAATTAAAAGTAAATTGGGCGGGAGTTAATTCAATCAAGGAATAAAAGAAGGGAAAAGAGGAGGTGCCCCTCATTCTTGAATTCACTCATTTTGGAAAATAGAATTTGGAGAGCTCTTGAGGAAAGAGTCTAGGGTTTTTGGAAACCCTTGTTCGTCTACTGGTTTCGGTGTTGCAACTATACAACCTAGTCAGTTAAGGGAGAGATCACTGCAGATTTCTCTCTATGCTTCAACCAGATCGTGTTCCATCATTTTGGTAGCTGAGTTGATAATTGGGGAGTGTTGACCTCCTATTCAGCTAGGGGTCAAATCATGTACCATGAAGATGCAGCACCAAATGAAGATTTGATGAAGACAGTATTGGTTCTACTTGGGTATCTGATACCCCAGCACAAAATTTTGTAAACGAAATTTCTGCACCCCTGCGTGGGTTAATAATGTAATGAGTCTGCATGGATCATAGTTAGGTCAGGTGCCTTTGGATGTTTCCATTGGGGGAGTTCCTTTCACCGAGGGTTTTTTATCCTCAGGTTGT
>JASDQU011176245.1:12079-26727 GCA_032191745.1 Picea mariana
CAACTATGGCTTTTACTTGTAATGAGGTAGTTATCAACTTTTCATGTGCAACTTTGAATCTTATCAAGTTAATCAATCAAACCTGGAACTTGGAGTCTTGTCCTCAAGAATGAGTATGTTGTTTTTCTTTCAAGTCTCCTTCACTCGAGATGACAAGTGCTTTCTTCAACCTGTCCTCTTTACTAAGACAATATTCTATCTTGACAGAACTCTAAGTTAGAGAACAAAATCTAATCTCAATCTAATACCTTGTCTTTAATTTGACCGAGGGTTAGTATGATGTTCATAACTTCAACATACAACCTGGATGTCAATATAATTTCATAACAAATAAATTCATATAAAATGATCAAACCTGAGATGCATCATTCCTATGAATGTGTTGGATCCGAGATCCTTCTGTATCTATGACAAAAGGCCCCTTCTCATACAAGTACCCTTTATAATAATAATTCATTTTAAACACATGTAAGTACACACCTCTCACAATATATTTCTAGGGTAAGGTGCACTAGAACAATAACACAAAAGTCCCAACACTTCACAAAAACTTTCACTGCAACTGGTACTGCAATTGCAACGTCAACTTAGGGTTTTATGAGGAAACCTTAATTTTTCAACTTTCAAATTTTGGAATTATGATCTAGGGACTAGATGCGTTGGGCTAAGGCGAGTAGATTGGAGCGGTCTAATTTCAAAAATTTCAAGTTTCACCCCTTAAAACTTGACCTGCATCATTCTAAACTAGTACTTCTGGTACTGGTTTTGGTTTCTTGGTTTCCTGGTTTTATGGTTTTCTGGTACCAACCAAAAACTAGGGTTTCACTTTTTGGAGGCTCTAGCCACTGAAAATGTGCACTCAAGGTGCCAATGAGTTTTCTATTCTAGGGCGCACTTCCCTAGATAATTTTTAGGCTAAAATTCTCTTCCAATAAAAAGCCATAATTTTCTTGTACTACAACAATGATGTTTTTGGTTACCCAATGAAAGGTGCTCTATTAAGTCAAGCTCTGATGCCATGTTAAATTTATAGCTTCTATTGAGTTTTTTTCAATTTACTAGATAATAATAGCATAAGCAGGATCACTGAAAGAAACACAATCACAAGGTACACAACATTTATCCTAGGAAACCCTCATGAGGGAGAAAAATCTAGCAAAAACTTCCTTAATATAGATTTCCAATACAATGCCAAGATAATAAACCAAACACTAGAGAATATCCAACACTGAGCAATGTGCCTCTCTCTCTCTTCTTCTTCTTCCGACAACTACAGCTTCCTTCAAACTTGCACACTAGATGAGTGACTTAAGTGAGTGTGAGAATGAGGCATCATTCTCTCTTATTTATACTATTTGTTAGGCGCTAGGGTTGTGTCTCTTCACCAAGTTGGGTCAACTTCTTCAATTAGTGGCTAAAACCACTTTAATTATCCCTAGGGGCTGACTTTACAATCACCATCATATACTAGGGTTTGACCAATCCACAAAAGGGGATTTGGTCATATAAAAGACCCGACAAGATCAATCCACAAAAGGGGATTTGATCTATATAAATAACTCAATAATAATAAGAATATTCTTCGCAATTACAATATTTCAATAGTATCGAGACCTCAAGTCAATCTTAGAGAAATTTGTATTTCCCCTTAATTGGTCAAACAAGTCATCAATTCTTGGCAAGGGATACTTATTCTTAATGGTCATCTTGTTGAGTTGTCTATAGTCTATGCACAACCTGAGTGTGCCATCCTTCTTCTTCACAAACAAGGTTGGTTCTCCCAAAGGAAACACACTAGGCTGAATGTAACCTTTCTTCGACATCTCCTTTAGTTGTAGTTTGAGCTCAATTAGCTCCGGTGTACCCATTCTATAGGGTGCTCTAGACATTGGCACCTCTCCAGGTACAAGTTCTATTGAGAAATCAATATCTCTTCTTAGAGGTAGACCTGGTACCTATTTGGAAACACATATTTATACTCTCTTAATAGGGTATGGTCCTATAGGCTTGGTTTATTGTCCTCGATAGAGTTCAACACTTGTATTGCATACAAAGGACATCATTTTTGCAATACTTATTGACTTAAAGGGTTGATATTTGTCTCACTAATACAATCTTTTGAATTCCTTGTAGGGTTGTTTTCCTCCCCTCCTCATCTTCACACTCCAATGTTTTATTATAATAATCCAACTTGGCTTTATGGGAATCCAACCAATCCATGCCAATAAAAAATTCATAATATCCTAAAGGGAGCATGTTTAGGGTTGCTTGGGTGGGAAATCCATTCAAAATGAATTGGCATGTTGGTATGACCTCTTTCACTTTTATTTTTCTTCCATTGGCTAGTTGTACCAGCCACTATTTAGCATGTTTTACTTGCTGCAATTCACATTTCTCAACAATTTGAGGGGAAACATAACTCATATTAGAACCAAGGTCAATTAAAATGGAAACTAGATAATTGACAATCATACCTTCCATCTCCACCACTAAAGTTTGGTGGTCATCTTTTCTATTATTCATGGTTGCATAGATTTGTCGCATGTTCCTAGCCACATCATTTACTGTGGTATCGTCCTAGATGTTTTAGATCATCCTATTTTCTTGTTTCTTATGTGGGCAGTCCCTCTGCAAATGTTCTTCTTCCAATCCTTATGAGGTTCTACCTTGTTCTTGAATTGCTCATAGCAGTACCTTGCCTTTCAAATAGTGTCTTCTAAAGTCTTAGGTTCATCAAACTCAATTTTGTCCTGGAATGACTGAGGAAGTACACTAATAAATCATTTCATCTTTACCTTTCCATGCTTTATGTAGGGCACATACCTCATCATATCAAGAAATTTGTTGGTATATTCATCTATTGTGAGATGTCCTAGCTTTCAAACATGTACTTCCTCTTAAAGTATTTCTCAATTTGTTTCCATGACAAATCCTTTTCATGAATTTATTTCACATTTCTAAGGTCCTCCCACCAAATGGAGGCCTTTCCATTCAAGTTAAAAATGGTTATTTGGGCCTTTAAGTTTTTAGAGTAGTCATGGACTCTGAAGTACTTCTTCAAGCCAAGTAGCCAAACTTTGGCTTCTTCCCCCTTTTTAATTTTTCCATCGAAAGTAGGTGGTTTGGCTTTCATAAAATCTTCAGGGTCATGGCTCTTGGAATGTTTCCTCCTCTTTATTCTCCTCTGAGAATGTAAACTAGTCTCACTGCTAGATAATTCCTTGGAGTTGTCAATTTCCTCACTAGAGGATTCTTCAATTGAATCCTTGACATTAGCATGCCTCTTGGATCAATGTTAGGTCTTCTTTAAGGTGATTCTCCTTGTGTTGTTACTTTAAAGACCATGTTTTTGTATCTCGGGTGGGCTCTGGGTTTTCTTAGTATGATGTTTATCCGTGTTATTAGCCATTGGTCCATGTTGCAGTTGTCTCTATATGTCTGATAGGCTTTGCAACAAGACTGCATTTATTTCAATTTGTTTTTCATGTTATTTTATCTTCCTTTCATTGTTTTCCTTACAACTTTGTAATTCTACAATGAGGCTTATTACAATTTCATCCAAATCTGGAGGGGTTTCCACCACCCTCCTCTCATCAAATTCTTCTTCTCTATTGTGGCATCTTTCTTCCAACTCATGGTAGTCACCATTCTTTACATTGTAGTTTTCCTTGTTGTCCATTGATTGTTTACATGTTGATAACAACATTTTATGTTAGTTAACTTTCTACTAATTTATGAACAACACATGCAATTTGTAAGGTGAAATCAACTTCATTATTTGGCAACATTAGCAACACATATTTCAGATTTTTAAAACATGTAACAACAACAGAAATTTGCGTTCCTCTCTTCAGTAATAGAATTTACATAAGAGCTTATGGATGGGGTAAGATAGGATGATACCCCTTAAAAGTTTTCTAATAAAATTGTATTCACTTGTTCATGAGCCTAAGTAGGTCGAGTGTTTTTGCATGCTCCGATACCAATCTGTCACAAACTCAACCCCCTAAGTATCCTTTTAACGGATGGGGCATAAAATTTTCACTCACTCAGCGCCATGTAGCACCCACGTGGCTCCCTGTCACTAGGAATGCCACATCATCATAGCATACAAAGACTCATCCAACCAGAGGTTAACGCTTTTCTATCTCTTATAGGCCTATTAAATTGATTAATCATTATCATAATAGAATCTCTTTCTTTACTAATTATTTATTTAATCCCCATTAGGGATAATTGATCTTCATTAATCCATTAACCCCGTAATTACATTTTTATTTTGGCCTAAATTACTGACCCATTAAAATCGAGGAATACTTCCCTTTCACCTTGGGAATCCCACAATTTGAGATGGATTTAGAGTTAATTATTATATTAGTACCTTGTCACATTAACTTATAATCTAATCATGTTACTAAATAGTTTTTAATCAATTATATTATAATATAATCTTATTTAATTATAATATAATACAATTAAATATGTCAAAGTGCACTTAGGGTTATTAATATCAATTAACACCTAAATCACCAAACTTTGGCGTAATTACTTCCCAAGCTTTCATGAACATACCCAAAACTCTCGAATGTTGAAGGGTCCCACTTATATTATACTGTGATGAAAATACAATAAATTATATTACCTTATAACATAATAAATTACATTTAATATTTATTATAATCGATTTCATATTCTTAATCTCACTAAACATAATATAATGTAATTAATTACATTTAATATTTATGATAACCCTGGAACATGGAAAGGTGGGTTCGGGTCTTCGGCCGTTTTAGCTCATGCACTCTATCACCCCAAACATGTTGGAGTCTCGAACTCCCAGAGTTCTGAAGTGGTCCCACACACATGGGTTATAATACACATATAATATAATTATTTGGGAAAAGGTTGACCTCATCCATGTAAGGGTTTATGATATTATAAAATATATTATAATACCATAAGCCCCCTTAGAGTTTATACCTAAGAATTTTAATTTTCCATTAAATGTTTTCCTAAGGAGACTCTCGGTCAAAAGCCTTCCGGGGAGTTATCACAATGCAATCACTTCAACATCCCGAAGCCCCGAAACCTCAAAGCGGATTCACATGCAGACATTACACATTAAATAATAATTTAAATGGAAAAGGATTTGGTTTAATTTTATAATAAACCCCATCAAATTTCATGCCCGGGTTTATATATATATATATATAACAATTTTACAAGTTCGTCACTCTCAATGCCCGAAGTCTCAATAATTACAAAATTATTAAGAGGTTGATCATGCATGGATTAATCATGTTTAGTATGTAATCTTGTGAGGTATTTCTCGAATTCACTATCCACTTCAAACCTCCGGAGTCCGAAGCCCTGAAGCCTATGAGTTTATTAACACACACACACACACACACACACATATTTATATATAACCACAAGGGGCTTTTATAGATCTACATTGAGAGTCTGATGTGGGAATTCCTTCATTCACTCATCCAACGAAAGATGTCAAATTGAATTATGCAACTTTAAATTTAAGTAACATGAAAATGATTGATGGACTTGAAAGATTTTCTAGTGCCTTAAGTTTTAATTCAAAAAATAAGGAGTAATTTTAGGCTCATATTGAATTATTATTTATTTTAACAAACAATAATGTTACCACATGAGATCGCAACAACAGAATCATGATTGCCTATGGCAGTTCGTGAAACTCCTTTGAAACCTTAAAAGTTTTATCTAATTCCATATACATATAAGGTGTGTGCGCACAATAAAGACATCAGCAAAGTTGATTGCATATATTTCATGTGTCTCTATGTGAAGTGACTTTGTTTTTAAACTAAAGAGACCATGGAGATAGAAGAACCTCACCCACGAAGAGAGTTCTCAGAAAATGAGAAATTGAAAAGAGATATATTAGCATGGGTTTCATTGGAATGTTGTTGCAAACTTTGTGGTGTATCCAAAGAATGGGATGCTTTATTTTTAAAATACATTCACATCTATTCTCTAAACCTAACCCTAATATGAATAAAACCTAACTCTAAAACCCTAACGCTAATACGAATACTGTAAACCTAATAAATGTATTTCATGATTTTGCAAGCCAAGTTTGATGTAATGGATAATGGATAACTCTTCCAACATCATCTGAAAGAATTAATACCTGTTGAGAAAAAGGCATAGGCCATCGCCCTCCTTAGTGTGGAGCTTAGTTTGAATTTACATATAGCAACTTTAAACTTTCCATAATCCATAAAAACTTTAAACTTTCTATAAAAATATGATGATCATAATATCAACCTTTATCTGGAAACGGAAACCATCGTCTCCCCACCGTCTCCCGTCGTTCCGGGCTGTCACAAAAATGCAGAAAATAAGCTACACAGCCTAAATTCAAGTCTCTTTAAGAATATTAAGGAAATCCACCATTATATTAAAATGCATGTGGATACCTCGTACTGATAAAATGAGAAGCAAAGAATACAGAGAAAGAGCAGAGAAGAAATATAATTCAGTATATTAGGTAAATGAAGAAAGGAGTACATAATGCAAGTAAAAGAGTACAATAGAAAAGGGAAACTAGCTGAGCTAAATAGGCTCAAGAAAATCAAGAAATGATAGTACAACTGGCTAGGACAGTTGGCAGTGTACAGTCAGACTGTTGAGGTTACATTACATTTAACACTCCCTCTTAAACTCAACAGTTACAAACATCAGCACTGATGATGCCCGAGTGTTGTCTCTGAAAATCAAAAACAGATTTTCTCAGTGGCTTTGTGAAGATATCTGCAAGATGATCTCGAGAGCCACATAATTGAAGTGCAATATCACCATTATTGACTAGCTCATGGATGAAGTGAAAGCGAGTGTCAATGTGTTTGTTTTTCTTGTGAAACACATGATTTTTGGATAGAGCAATTGTTGAGGTGTTGTCACAGAAGATAGGAGTTGGATCCTTTTCTATATGTGACATATCTTTCAATATTCTTCTCAGCCACATAGCTTGACAGGAAGTTGAGGTAGCAGCAACATACTCTGCCTCTGCAGAAGATATTGATACAATTGGTTGCTTCTTTGATTCCCATGAAATCAGGTTCGTGCCCAGGTGAAAAACATGTCCTAAGGTGCTTTTCCTATCATCTAGGTTGCCTGCAAAATCACTGTCTGTGTAACCAGAGAGATGATGATCATCAGATTTAGTGTACCATAAGCCAAAATTGAGAGTTCCTGCAACATATCTCAGAATTTGTTTTGCCATCTTCCAGTGAGAATCTTTGGGGAATTCCATGTATCTGGAAACAAGGCTGGTTGCATACATGATATCAGGCCTAGTTGTTGTAAGATACAACAAACTGCCTACTAAACTTTTGTATAAGGTAGGGTCCACTGTAGGGCCTTCATCTTTTTTGCTCAATTTTGTGCCTAGGGGTATAGGGGTTTCTGTTGGATTGCATTCTTCCATGTGGAATCTTTTTATGATGTATGTTGCATACTTTTTCTGGCAGACAAAAATTCCTTTGGTTGATTGATCAACCTCAATCCCCAAAAAATATTTCATTGTGCCAAGATCTGTCATCTCAAACTCAGATTGCATGGCATGTTTAAAATTGGTTAATTCAATATTTCCAGTATATATCATGTCATCAACATATAAACATACAATCAAAATTTTACCGTGCTAATATGTTTTGGTGTAAAGAGTTGGCTCATTTTGGCTTCTGCTGAAACCACTTTTGATCAGGTAAGTGTCAATTCTGTTGTACCAAGCTCTTGGAGATTTATTTAAGCCATACAAGGCTTTCTTCAACCGATATACTTTGGCTAGCTTCTCTTGGACTTCAAATCCAGGTGGTTGATCGACATAAACTTCTTCTTCTAAGAAACCATTCAGTAAAGTTGACTTGACATCCATCTGGTATACTTGCCATTTGTGTTGGGTTGCTATGGCCAATAGAGTCCTTACAGTGTCTAATCTTGCTACTGGAGAAAAAGTTTCACCATAATCAGTACCTGGTTGTTGTGAGAACCCTTTGGCAACAAGTCTTGCCTTGTGTTTTTCAATCTGCTCTTTTTCATTGAGTTTAGTTTTGTAAACCTACTTGACACCAATACTCTTCTTGTGTATGGGAAAATCAACAAGATCTCATGTCTTTTTCTTCTCAATGGAGTAAATTTATTGGTTCATGACTTGAACCCAATGTGGCTCCTTAGCTTCTTCTTTAAAAGATGTAGTTTGACATGACATTAATGCAAAAAGATTGTGTTGTTCAATATCATCCAACTGCCGATGGATTTCTCTCAAACTTCGAGTTCTCTGATTTTGAAGTTCAGAGTATGAGTCTCTGCTGGAATTTGAGTTATTATGAGAGTTTCAACTTGTCCTTGTACCTGCAATCTTGGAAGAGCATGTTGAGGTATTGGCTGTCCTGAATTTTCTGTGTTTTCAGAAATGGGCAGCAATGGATTTTGACTATACATTTGCCGATTTTTAGATTCATTCCAGAAATTTTACATCTCTGTTGAGAATCAGTTTCTTTGAGATTGGATTGTAAAGCCTATAAGCTTTAGATGTTTCACTGTATCCAATAAAGATGCATTTCTCACTTTTATCATCCAGTTTCTTCCTTAATTCAGAAGATATGTGAGCATATGCTATGCATTTGAATGTCCTTAGATTTGCAACATTTATCTTTGTCCCACTCCATGCTTCTTGAGGGACTTTCATCTTTAGACTTGTGGTTGGAGATATATTCAAAATATAAGTTGAGCATGCTACTACTTTAGCCCAAAAAATATTTGACAAACATTTTTCTTTGAGTAGGCTTCTTGCCATGTTCATTATTGTCTGATTTTTCCTTTCAGCCACTCCATTCGTTTGTGGAGTATACCTGGTTGTAGTTTGCATGATAATGCCTTGTGATTTGCAGAAATTTGCAAATTCGTTGGAGTTGTATTCTCCTCCTCCATCTGACCTGAGAGCTTTTATATATTTTCCACTATGTTTTTCAGCTTCTGCTTTGAATTCTTTGAATTTTGCAAAAGTGTCAGACTTGTGTCTGAGAAAATAGATCCAGATTTTCCTGCTAAAGTCATCAATAAAGGTTAGAAAATTAAAAGCTACCACCTATGGACTCTGTTTGCATTGGTCCACATAGGTCAGTGTGAACAAGTTCTAGATGTTGTTTGGCTTGAGTGGAGGACTGTGGAAAACTAGTTCTCTTATGTTTTCCAAGTATGCAAGACTCACATGAGGGATTTTACTCTTTGAAGATAGGAAGACCTTTAACCATGGAGTGACTCTATAGAAGAATGAGACTCTGAAAGGGTAGGTGTTCAAATCTTGTATGCCAAACCATAGTTTCATTGGTGGTGGTTTCACTTTGTGCATATGGTTGGATCAGATTTGCAATTCTGAGGGTCAGGGGAAACATCCTATTCTGAGTCTGTGGATTTTAGAAATCAATTTTCTGTTAGGGATTTTATCATATATCCTACAAGATGCTCCCTCAAAAAGTACCTTATAGCCATGTTCAATGAGTTGTCCTACACTTAGCAGATTATGTTTTAGATCTGGAACATGATAGACATTGTTTATGTCTTTCTTTACATTTTGTTTAGTAAGAATAGGTACAGTTCCTTTTCCTTGAACTTTGACTAAGGAATCATTTCCAAGTGTAATATCAGATGAAATTGAAGAATCAATGCATGGAAGTAAGGCTTTGTTACCTTTCATGTGATTGTTGCAACCACTATCCAGCAACCACAGATCTTTAGGTTGTTCTTTAGTCTTGTGGCATGAAAGAAACATACCTCTTGAGGATTCTCCCGTATGATTTGACACATGTGTTATGCTTGAGAGTTGATCTGCTTTCTTCTTCCTGCATTCAAATTCATAGTGCCCATAATTTTTGCAGTAATAGCATTGTATGCTTGATTTGTCATTTGATCTTCTCCCTTTGCCTCTTTGAGGCTGAAAATTCTGATTCTGGTGCTGATGTCTATGACCTTGGAAATTTTGATTCTGGTTCTGTTGTCTGTCATCTCCACTTAAGTGTTGGTTACTTGTAGTACTCCATCGTCCTTGGTGACCTCTGCCTCTTTCTTTGCCTCTCCCTCTATTGAAAGAGAATTGAGTTTTGAAGGCATTGGCGATTGACTCATCTGTGAGATGCAGTGTGGTCTCATGTGTCACCAGGGAACCAATTAGTTCATATATTGAAAAACATGACAGATCCTTGGATTCAAGGATTGCTGTAACAACCATTTTGAATTTCTTTGGTAAACTTTTGAGGACTTTCTCAACAATGCATTGATAAGTGATGGCTTCACCAGTCAATCTGATATGGTTCACAATTCCCATGACTCTGGTCATAAATTGATCCACATTTTTAGACTCTGTCATTCTTAAAGTCTCGAATTGCATCCTCAAGGTCTGTAGTTTGACTGTTTTGACCCTGTCATTGCCTTGGTAGGCTAATTTAAGGATGTCCCAGGCCTGTTTTGAAGTACTAGCGCCTGTGATTTTTGAGAAAATCGAGTCATCCACTAAATTTTGAATCCAAAATTTGGATTTATTCTCTTTGTTCCTCTATGTTGCCTGAGCAGTTCTCTGTTGGTTTGTCATGGCGGAAAGGTCTGTTGGATCTGGTTCCACATATCCAAGATCCGTTGGATCCTAACACTCTTGTGCTTGCAATAAGGATCTCATTCGAAGAGACCAAAACTCATAATTCTTTCCAAGAAGAATCAGACCTTGTGTTGCTCCTAAGTTGCTAGACGTGGCCATCTTTAAAGAATTTGACAAAACAGAAGAAAAAAAATTGTTAGAAATTTTTTTGTTTACCTGTTTCTTGCACGTAAAACCAAGTCCTCTAATTTCTTGCAGTGACTTCGGACCAAAAAAAACGATGTAAACCACTTCTTTGACTTCGATCAAGCTCGATCTGACTATCCGAGCGAAAGATCTATTGATTCAGGGCTTTGAGCTATGTTCTTTAACAACTGTAATACTGCAGCAATTGTAGCCCCTTTAATGGCAGAATAGGGATTTTTGAGTTTCGTCGAGAGCCAAGGAAAGTTTAGCTTCGCATATGACCATGGACAGAAAAAACCAAGTGCTACAGGATTTCATGTTTTAAGACTTTCACGTTTCGACGTTGAAGGTAGCAGTTCCTTCGAATAGCCGAAATGTGAAATTGCTTCAAGGATCAATGATCCTCATTGATTTGAAATCAATGGCCACAGTTTTTTTGGAATATTGTGATCAACGATCTATGATCCTCCACGATCGAAGATCTAACGGTCCATATCTACACTCAATCAACGACTCAGATTATTTCAGAATTTCGCATATCACGAGTTCACGAGACTCTCGCCTCTAATTTCCTGGTAGTCGAAATCGCGATGGCGCTTGCATCGATGGTCCATATCCTCCTATGATCTGACAGGTCCAGATCCTTTCAGGATTTCACAAATCAGTATTTCATGACTCTTGAACTCTCGTCACGATGTTCTCCAAACCCCGAACTCCGAAATGCTAAAATTTTGATGGTGCTTGGATCTGCTGCCACCTGTCCTCTGAGATGGACGGTCCTAATTCTCTCACAAAATATTCTTTCCCCCAGTCTTCACCTTCATTCTCCTAGTGCCAAAAAAAACGTCGATGGCTTCCGGATCTTTGCCACCTGTCACTCCAGATCCAACAGCTGGAGTGATTTTGTGATTTCAGGATTTCGCATATCGGGGTGTGGAGTGCAGTATCCTCTGCTCATCCAACTCTCGATTCCCGATTTCGCTATAGAGTCATATCGATGGCGCACGATCTTTCTCGATCCAATGGTTCAAATCGAGTCGTGATTTCGGGATTCGTGAATTCTCACTGTAGTGTTCTTTGACCTTTACTCCCTGCGAGTTAGTGAAATGCCGAGATCTCGTCACATGTCCTCCTTGATGGATGGTCCCAACGATTTCAAGATTTCGTGACTTCGTAAGTTGGCTTTTCTCCTGTGCGCTCCAGAGGATTAAACCTCAAGCACTTTCTTGGATCTGACAGTTGTTGGTCCTCTGTGCAAAATCTAACGGCTGAAATTCTTTTTCCTTTTATGCGCTCTCCTCGTCCTTTTTAAACTGTATTTATGCCCTAGATCTATTAGCAGGAACGATCTTACGGCTGCGACTGTTGTCCTTTTCTCCTTTGACGTGTTCTTTGTTGCCTCTGCAAAGATTTTCTCCTGCAGAGGGAAATTCGTGAATCTTTCACAAATTTGAAATAACTTCATAAATTCTTTGAATGTTTCTGCCCTATGCAACAATATTTCATGAATTTGCAAGAGTTTCACAAGATCTTTGGATGTTTCTGCCTTCTGTCGCAATCTTTCACGAAATTGAACGAATTTCTTTGAATTCTTTGAGTGTTTCTGCCTCCTGCATCTCCTCTTCATGAATCTTTGATGAATCTGTAAATGTTCATGATTCTTTACACTTTATTCTTCCTGCAGTTTCTGCTCCCTCAATATTTTGAGCGTATAGCACTCTGATTCCTCGTGTGTGCCTTCTGCGGCGTTCTTTTGAGCAGATGGCGAACTATGGATTTTTCTCCAGGATTTGTGAAGAATCGCGCGTCCTCTTCTCTCGTGAGCAGTGTAAGCTCTGTGCTATTGAGGATCGGGTTGCTCTCCATACTGTGTGAAGAGGCTTACTATTGATGCTCTGATACCATGATAAAACTAGAAGCAAAGAAAACAGAGAAAGAGCAGAGCAAAAATAGAATTCAGTATTTAGGTAAATGAAGAAAATAGTACAGAATGCAAGTAAAAGAGTACAATAGAAAAGGGAAACTAGCTGAGCTAAATAGGCTCAAGCAAATCAAGAAATGATAGTATAGCTGGCCAAGATAGCTAGCAGTGTATAGTCAGACTATTGAGGTTACATTACATTTAACACGTCTGATGTAATTTGAGCAGGATCACCAGAAGACCATGTGTTGAGGCGGTCTATAGCTTTAGTAGCCTGCAAATTAATTAGTGCATAACCACTATCAATATTCATGAACACAACACAAGGATTTGTGCTCTTTTGTTTCCAAGTTTGTTCTTACCTCTACCTCCCAGTCACATCGTTATGTAATATAAGTCAACGTGAAATTCTGCACTATTGTCCCGCATATCATTCATATACATATTCCCTGCAAAGAAAATTTTGTGTGTCGTTTTTCATGATTGTATTAATGATCTTGTTTTTCATTGACTTCAAGTACAGATGGGCCTTCGTCCAAAATCAACATGCCTAACGAGACTCTGATGATGGAGAAACACCCTATGTTGATCCACGCAACATGAGCTTTCTATCTAGCGCCAATGGCTACACCTGAAATCATTGAAAACAAGACATGCACTTTTAATTGTTACCGTAAGCAAAAAATTTCAAATATGTATTCATCTCATATATGGGGAAAATTTGTATGAGAACATGGTGTTATAGGTTTTCTATCGTGATTAATTTGGCTATTATTAAGCTGCTTTGTTGAAAGAAGGAACAGTTGTAGAGTCAAATAATGGCTATATATCCACATAATTTTGAACCTGAATTATTTGCATAACCATATCTCACATCCCATCCTCGTCATGTAGACTATGCATTGTCATTAACAATAGTAACTGCACAATTTTTTCACAAAGCATTCAGATAAAAAATAAAAAAAGGCACATCTTAAGAACTATATATTTTCAAGCAATCGCTAGGTTTTTTCATTCTGGATAGGGTGATGTGGAAGGACCACAATTTCACTGTTTGGTGTGAAGATTGCAATAGAAGGTAAGAGTTGGTTATCGATGGGTTAATTAAAAAATGGTTGAAAGGTTTTCTCATTCTAGATAGGGTGATGTGGAAGGACCACAATTTCACTGTTTGGTGTGAATATTGCAATATAAGGTAAGAGTTGGTTATGGATGGGTTAATTAAAAAATGGTTGAAGAAGAAGAATTGTAGGATGATTTATAGTGGTTTCATATATAGTATAAAAATAATGGAAACATCATAGGTGAGTGCAAGTTAATGATGGTCTTTCATGATAGGTTAATGGCAATGCAAACTTAGAAAATTGAATTATCTTTCCTAATATACAACTTTTATTCATAGAAATTGTCAATAACTATGTCAAATTTGATTTTTTCTAATAGTCTCATCTTACTTTTCCAACAAAATATAAGGTATATTTTTTTGTTCGTGCAAGTGTTGAGTACCTTAATGATGGAATTTCATTCCAGAAACCTGTATACTTGTACAAAACCCATTGTTCTTGTGCGGTGTATCTTTTGGAAATTTATGATATCAATTTTATATTTTTTTTAAATTATCAAAGTCAACATATCCCTTAAATTACAACGTATGTGCAGGCTAAGAGGGTCTTAACATGCTCAAAACAATTTATTTTTCTTAAGATCGTAAATATCTGCCTCCTCTAGTATCACATATAACTCATTCGAGAAATGGTTAAGTGGACAAAAATTTATAGCAGAAATAAGAGAGGTGTGTATTATAGGATTTTGATATATGTCAAGACAAAAAGAGATTAAAAATAGTAAACATTGTTAATTTTATTTTTAAATGTATATTTGGAATCTGCACTGCCAACTCTATATGTGTTT
>JASDQU011176247.1:0-11837 GCA_032191745.1 Picea mariana
GACTTTACTCCCTGGAATATTTCATCCAGTGGGGAATCTTCATGCTCGTATATATTTAGATTGTATTGATCTAGGTAGTTTGACACGATCTTGTGATGATCATGCTTATTGAATTCAATATCTACCAGCTTAATGTCTTCTAAGGTTGCGGCCTCCACTTTCGAGTGGCCAAAATCAAACATTGAGAACATACCAATTTGTAAAGGGCAGGTCGACCATACCTTTTTTTGCACCACTTTTAATTCTTTGTTGAATCCTCCCATTATAGTTTGATAGGATACCTCTCGTCACAACAGCTGATATGGCAGAAAATTTGGTAAATCATGTGGGGGAATTGAACATCCAAAAACCCTGATGTAGGAGAAATTCTCCTAAATGTACCAATCACAGTTATTTTCCCCCGGTTGGTCATGATCTTGTTTGAAATCCTGGGAGGTGAGAAACTATAGAGAGCAATATGCATCAACACCACCACATAGTTGCATATTTCGTAGAAGAAATATTTTTCTTTATCCTCCCACAACTTGGAATGATAGAAATGTATGGGCTCAGTGTTGGTCGGAGTCCAGCTCCAGCTCATCAAAGGAAACGACATCATAAAACAAACAACATCCATAATGTATGCCAACATTTAGAAATGGGTAGGTTGTTCTTTGGCTTTTAACAACTGATATTTAGTGATTTCCTTGGCCAAACTGCCCGATAATATCTTGTCCCAATTGAAAGAAAAACCTTCTACAACTTCATGCATGATTGGTACCCATGGTAGCAGGAAGTGAGGAGAGGTTTCTCTCTCGAAAATTCTACATAGCATCATGGCCACATACATCATATGGGCGTCTAATGATGTAGTGGAATAGCTCCACAACTCTGAAGAGATTAGGATTGTTTGATTAGATAGAAGACTTTATCAATGGTGAGAATCAAGCATGCTTTATTCTTACTAGGAAAGGAATCTATTTAAGATCTAAAATTTAGAAATATATATGTGTTCCAACAGGGAAGAAGAAAAGTAGAGTCAAGTTCACAAGCATGTTATGCGGAGGGATTCATCAAATTCACCTTTTCCCTCTTATGGACGAAGACTCAAAATTACTGGAAGACATGACTGCTTCCCAGCCTCAACTTTCGACTGTTTACCGTAACCTTACTCTCAACCCACCTATCATTGATGACATGATCAATATGGTCCCTTCATCGGTCGGTTCGGTTGATCAGGTAGTCAATTTGGTCACTTCCTTAGTTGAACCAATTGACAAAGTGGTCAATCCAATCCCATCCTTGGTCGATCCCACTCTCCCATTAGAGAGTGAAACCCAAGCGGTTGATTCATTTCCATCCATCGACCCCATTCTCCCCTTGGATAATGCAACTCAAGTGGTCGATATGATCTCATCATCAGTCGATCCTACTCTCCCGTTAGAGAGTAAACCTGATATTTCCCATGTTTTTCTTGTTGATATAGAATCTACTATGCTAGGGGGCATTCCTCCTTCTCTCGGGGAACCCCCTCCAAGTAATGAAGCTATCCTTTTTTATTGGGGTGTGGTAACTAGAATTCATCTTCCCTCTCACATTCCTTTCAATATTACCGTAAGGTTTGTGGCCAGGACGTTCCTCAGACACTAATAGATGAAGGTGCATCCATTGGTATCTTGTCCTCTATTGCTTGGCAAACTTTGTGTTATCCTCAGCTTGTGTCAGTTACACAAAATTTGTTATCTTTTAACAGAATAATGATTCAACCTTTAGGGACCCTTCCTCACCTTCCCATAACTTTGGGAGGGAAAATTGTCTTTATTGATGTCATGGTAGTCCACGATCCCTTGGATTTTGATTTACTCCTTGGGCGAGATTATGTCTATGCCATGAAAGTTATCGTATCCACTCTTTTTCCTGTGATATTTTTCCCTCACGATGGAAGAATTGTGACTATTGATCAAATTTAATTCATTGGCCCTGACTTGACCATCAACTCAATGACCCCCCTGAACAGTTTTTATATGTGGACGGTATCGCCCCCGCTGTTGACAATTAAAATTGTCAACGAAGTTTTGCCCACAAAGTGTTTCTAAAGACTATTATTATAAAAACTAATAATACTAGTAGGTGGGACCCTCTTGAACTATTGAAGATTAGATCTATTGATTTTTTATGTTGTGATGATGTGTGTCACGACTTACATGGTTGATGAGATATTATTGTTATTGGTTATTATTTGAGCTTGTGAAATATTGATTGTTGGTGTTACTGCAGCCTATGATATTCATTAATATCATTGCTATTTGTTCTTATCGCACCTGCACAACAAAAATGTTAGCAAAATTACATGAAGGACAGTTTTGAGAAAGGCAAAAATACTATAAAAAATGAAAGGAAAAGAGGATCTAATTATGCAATTTTATTATACTACATGCGAACAATTGGAAATAAATGAGAGACAATTGTAGAGGGGAAGAATTTAAAACTATCCTATTCACTATACTACATGCATGAAGGACTTAAGAGTTATTGTTAATTCCTAGCTAACAAGTAAATGGTAATGGAAATGTTAATGAATTATATGTTTAATACGCATATGGTATGAAATGTTGGTGGCGCATTTGGCAAGGTGATAGTGCTAATGGTTATGCAATGATTAATTGAATTATGTGGTCGATATACATATGCTATATTTGGATAGATTGAACGTTGGTGGCACATTTGACAAGGTAATGGGCATTAATGGTTATGCGATTTTGTTTGAGTTATATAATAAGGAATTGGATATATGATGTGGAAAGTGCATTTGGCAAGTAACATGTGTAGATTCCAATGCAGAGTTAAATTAATGGTGTTAATTGAGAGCTGGTTGGAATGTACAGATGATTAAATGAATTGTGGGTGGAGGTGATGTGAAATTATTTCACGTCACCTTTACCCCTCCTATTAGTTGCCACCCTAATCAGTCTATTGTTCGATCTTGTTGTTGTGGTTATGCTTCGAAATTTTTGCAGGGAGGAACCATTCGACCAACTCTCGTTTTAAGGAATTCGATTATAGGTATGTCTTCTTTTGGCCATTCGTGATTCTGCTTTGGTTACGAAATGATTATTGGCTCAGGTGTATGGTTTTTTTTTTCCTAAGTGTTGCAACTGTGTGAAATTTGGGTTCTTGGAATGAAGAGTGGATGGTTCTTCCTGTAATAATTTTGAGTTCGTCGAGGTTATTAGTCTTCCTGGGTGATAGCTCCTTGTTATCACTATTGGTTTATTTGGAGGTTTTTTGTTTAGTATTGGGTGGATAGCTATCTTCATGCACTGTCACTAAATCCAGTCTCTGGATTTCATGGGTTTAATGGTCGAAGGTTTTCTGCGTCACTATGTTTTGTTCACTTCAACATTGGTTGATTTCACTGCTAAGGGTCACGAAATGGGTTCTCCTGTTCTTACTCGGCCCTGTCTTCACCTTCGTGTTGTGGTTGTTTGATCAAAGAGAAGAAGGTTTATACACTGTGTGCATTAAATAAACTTTTCTAGGATGATCTGGAAGCCTACCTTTTTGGTTATGGCCCCTGTCATGGATTTGTACCCATCCACGAGTGGGTCATGGTTCTTCCTATATGCACCGTGGCCTCAAAGTTTTCACCATTACAAGGAGGGGTTCTGATCTCCCTGTGTTGACCAACCTAGATTGTTGGTTTGACAACTTGGTTATGGTTGATTGGTGGTATAGTTGTCTACTTTTGAGCACAGGCTTGATCGGTTTCTCATGTGACAGTCATGTTGGTTGGTATATAGTCATTGACTCTGTTATAATAGTGGTAAGCCCTAAATTTCCAATTACACTTTCAAAGAACATAATTACTCCCCTTATTTTAATAACTCGGTATTTTTAATGGAGAATTTCTTTTCCTCGATTCGATTGGATGCGGGGGTATGCGTAGTTTCCACAAATTGTTAGGTTGATTGATTTTTTACGACAGTGAAGAATTGATGGTTGACACACAGTCACTAGTATTTGCACTAATTATTATTTGCATGATTAGCTGGTGTTGGTACAAATGCTTGATGTTGATCACGCATGTCATGTAGTGTGTATGGTGTTTTGAAAAAAGAAATAATGGGCATGGTAACTGTGGTTTTCTTTGGGGTCGAATGACTATTGAACCAGATGAATGTAGAGAATATATCACTGCATCCTTATGTTTTTTCGGTTGTATAATCCCGATTTTGCACAACTTAGTCGATTACGGTGTGACTAAATCGAAACAATAGTGTATTAAATCAATGGCTCAACACGATGGGTTGAGTTATTATCATGACTGTGTGTTTTTTCTGTTAAGTAGAAATGTTGCATCGTGGTGTTTTGTTGGTTGTGCACTGTGTATAACATAGATGTTTTGGGTTTTCACACTCAGGGATACCCATAGGGTTTAAGCATGTTTTATTACAGACCAAGAATTTGTTGAGATAGGCTTGTTGTTGATACCTCGTCGGTTGGATAGGTTGCCTAGATTTTTATAGTCACATTAGATTGGTCTTGCACAGTGATGGATTTACACTTGTATGATTGAATTATTCAACGCATATATTGTGTTGGAATGGTGGCTATTGTCTGTTTAATTGTCAATTCATGTTTTTGAAATTTGATCTTGATTATTGGGTGTTGGCACAGGCTCAGCCCCAGGTTTCAACGCTACAACAATGCACCAACAAAACCCTAACTAGTGGCCCTTTCGGCAACATCTGTGAAGTAGATGAAGTCTCACCAGAGGTAGAGGTAGGGGTGGTTACAGGACTCAGATGTCTGCAACCTTATCTAGGACACTGATCTGTGATTACATCACCTTACAGAGCACTTAACAGTTATAGTTCATTAATATTCAACCTTAGTTTATAGTGCAGTTGATCCCTAACAAAAGACTAGTGCAATATTCACACAAATATAATAGATTCAAGCACTAAGCATACCAACATAGATCAGATCTAGTATTCATTCATATTATTCAGCACTAAGCTATCACATTAGATTATTTTAGTATATATCAGTGCACTATGTAGGATATACATGGTTCACCCCCACCCTGGGGCTATGTTCACCAACTCTTATTCTTTATTTCTTTATGTCAATCTTCTACATGCACAAAGCTTCAAAACCCTACTCTGCATAGGACATGAGATCTATGCACACTTCGCCAGATCCTACTTCCCTGGGATAGGTTACAACACTAAGCCTTTTCACAGTCTCTTACAATCACTTGCACTTATCTCTGCAAGCATTACACAGTATGCACCAAGCGCTCAAAAACCCTTTGCACTTAGCTCACTAGCACTAAGCCTTTTATTCACTTCTCATATTCTATTATTTACATCGCCTAGATTTCTATTTATACATTACAAAAAGGGCCTAAACATGGGTAAACCCATGGGCTGATATCCCCATACCCATTACATAATCCCAAAACCCAAAAATCCCTAAAAAGGGGCTGAAATCCCACGATCTCTACTTCAACTTGCACTTCGCCTTCGATAGCCTATCGAAGTCCCAATAATAGGTCAATCATGACTAAGGATCCTCAAAAATTGGTCAAGGGCCAACATGCCCCCAACACTCACCTTTGACGCATCCTGGGTCACTCTGATCTAGGTAGTTCTACTTCAAAGGCCTCAATCTTCGCTCGAGCTACTTCGACATGTTGTTGCACCACAGTCTCCTGCTTGGCGAACTATTGGATAACTGCTTCTTTGACATGTCCCTCTAATCATTGTTCGACTGTGGTGACAACTTGATCCAGTTCTACTCCTCAGCCTTAAAGCTCTGTGAATAGTTGGCAAGCCTCATCCTATATATATTGGAGCCTCTGATTCACTTCCATGACTTTGCTCTGAATGGTGTGGACCTGATGTTGAGCAGTGTGTTATTCTTGGGATCGCTTCATCCTCTCAACTGTTGACAGGGGCTTCAACTATGCCTGTACTATTTCTACGTATTGCTTTGCCTCCTAGAGCTGTGACTCCAGTGCCTTCAATTCAAGATCCTCAGTGAGTTGCTCATAAGTTTGGGCACTACGATCACTTATTTTTTTACATTCCAAGGCGAGGGACTTGATTCTCTCAACTACGCTTCGAGCAGTTGCTTCTCTTTGATCTCACACATCATGTGGAGTGTTGGGCACTGTTTGGAGCTCTAAGTCTGTTATTCTTTGTTGAAGTTGTTGGATAGCTTCTGTGAGATGCGCTACTTGATGCTCTAAGCCCATCACAAAGAGAAGTGCTATGTCGACTGCTTCTTTGACTCCAAGCTGCTCTATGAGCAACTGCTCTTTTTCTTGCTTGACCTGTGCCCTCTCTTCTTCAAACTTGGTTTGAAGGTCATCCTTCTCCTTTTGTGCAACCTGGTGTTGTTCTACCATTTTTGCTTGGGATTGTTTCAGGGCCTCTGTGGCCTGGTCTTTCTCATCTTATGCTCGATGAAGGTGATCTTCGGTCACATCAGCTAGTCTTCGAAGTTGGGCAGGTTCATCTCCCAACTCTGGCTCTTCTGATGGTGGGGATGCAGTGGATACTGTGCGGATGGATTGGAGGGCTTATTGCACCCCTCTGAGTTCAACCTCAATTTTTTCGTACATCTCCTCCTTATTGGCTTCATTTTTCTGCAAGATGTCCTGCGAGGCATTTTCTACAGCTGTGATGATGAAGTCGAAGTCATCTACAGTGACCACCATCTGCATCTTAGTCAACGTGGCTTTGGATTTCTTTTGGGAAGTGGGTTTCATGGGAGAAACCTTCCTTTTCTTCAAGGGATCAACCTCATCAACAGGATCTCTAGGTGGTGTTACTTCACCCTACTTCTACTGATCTTCTTTTTCGTTGGTCTCTTCTTGATCTACTTCGTCATCACCCTCTCGGCCAGGTGATACTGAAGAAGTTCATTATGATGCGGTGCTCAAGTTTTGGACCTCTTCAGTCTTATTCCTTCTGTTGGGTCCAGAAGTATCCTTTTCTTCATGAGTGGTCTCAAGGCTGTCGATTAGTTCAAGATTTGACATTTCTGTGAGGTCAGCATGGATAAGGAGGTCTACATACTAGTCCTTGGTTATCTCTTCAAGGTCCTCCTCTATGATCTTGTAGTATGACTGAAGCTCTTCTTTATGCTCATCTACGCGCACGGTGATATAAATGAAGTATTGATCTACACAAAACTTCACAAGGGTTCGGAACTGATGCATAGTGTTTGGCGTCATGCAAGTGAAAGCTCTGATAGCCCTCTTCAACTGTAGATAGTATGTGTGGAATACTGCATTCGAATGCCATTATTTTCCCATATCGCTTGAGTATGAGAGCATGGTGAACTTCGCAGTGAGAGGCTCGAACGGCTCAATGTCTAGGAACGTCACACCTTCCGACATTTCCCAAATGGTAAATGCAATGAGGATCAAAAGCCAACTAAAGTGGAACTCAATATAGCCCTTATCCTAAGCTTCACGACAGTCTAATTCCAGTTGGTTGACCAAGTACTTCCCCCAGTTCATCTGGAGTCCTTCTACACATTTCCTGCCGAGGTCAACAACGAACCCTATGACTTGTGTAGGTTGGTTCTTCCTCACTATATTTCCTACAATCAGCTGGCAGGCCAAGTGTACTACACCATTCTGGATGGAGGCTACCTTGTAGGCTCTCATCCCCTTTTCTACATCGCCATAAGTATCCTTAATTCTCTATGCCAGGGCACGGTCTGAAGCCTTCCCTGGGTAGAAGTCTTGTGGATCGGGTCCCTGCATGCTCAATCTAGTGATCCTATGGATCAGTGTCATATTGACTGTGATGCGTCTATCTAGCCATAGGTAGCCGACGTGTTAACATGAGAGCAAGAGCTTAACACACTCATTAACCTCCTGGTGCCTTCCAAAATGTGGAATCTTCATCACATTCAATAGGGTGGTCTGCGTGAGGTTCATAGTCCATGGCTGGGAGATGATTTTCGAGTTCTTCCCCTTCATCCTGGTCAAGTACTTGTAAGGAGAAAGCATGCTATAATTCTTGCAGTCTCCTAGGTTGAAGTCGTTGAACTTCAACATTGCGATCTTATCTTGCTGCATCCTAACTACACGTATCCCCTTTGCGAGGTATGAAGTAACCAAGGTGTAATAAAAATATCTCGGGACACTATCACCACTCATCGCACTGGCCAAAGGTGGGATGTAGTCGAGTAGGATGGTCGGGATTATCTTCACGTTTGCCAAGTCATCTCGGTGCTTGGTTCTCTTTTTTGTTGCAACTCAGGATGGTCTAGATCCATGAGAAGTTGGCAGAGAGGTTTGCACTCCCCTCGTTGAGGAAGCTTGAATTCCTATAGACCTCACTTTTTCAGCCATGAGGTCGATCATAATTTCTTCGACGATTTTCTCTACAGCGTTGAGCTCGTCCAACATGCACACTCAGATTAGATAACTCAGGTGGATGGATGAGTTCTCAAAGCAATAAAATTGGTGTCAATCTTACTAAACACAACACGGTAGCAATGAGTTGGCTAGGATACACTTTGAAAAAGTGTTTTTGATGAAACTGTCAATGCACTAAGTAGGCAACGGTGTAATAGATCTCTCCAATGAATGAGAGGCCTTCATCAATGCAGTTTTTTCTATTGTGGCGCAATCCTAATGGTCTGATGGCGAGATTTCTAGCCATAAATGTCGTTCTAACCATTTGGGGTGTCATTATAACAGTTATAATTCCTTAAACAGATATATTTCTACGCCATGGCGAAGTGCCATGTTGCGTTGTTCTGATATCTCAGCGAAGTTCCAGTTTTGCAAATTTTCCTTCTGTGAAGTTCACTTTGGAACCTTATGTAAATTTTCAATCTTTTCTCTCTTCTTACTGAGTTTTCTAGCCTTCTTCCTGGTGATCTTCGTCTCGGTATTCCTCTTTCCATTATGATTCTTTTCTTATTTTGGAATAGTAACTTCACGTTGTTGAGATTCTTTCATAGGATTAGAGAGTAATATTGCTTCTCTATCTGGGGTAGGTGCTCTACTCGTCTGTGAATATTCTTGTGTTCTTTCAACTTCGACATCCAATTTTCTGGTTCTAAATAGCTTCGATATGTTCTCCTATTCTTCAATCAAATGCGCTATCCTCCTAGTTATGAACTATTTTAATTCTTTCTTCTTCTGCTCCAATACTTCCTCTTCTTTTCTTCTGGCCTAATCCTTTTCAATCTAGGGTTTTCCTATTAGGATAGAAAATGGGGCATTTTTCTCAATAAATTTAACAACCTCAAAATATTCCTCTGTCGAAGTTCCATGAGCACTGATAGGTATCTGAATGAGCCTTCCACATAGGGTTATCAACTTTCCTCTAAATAATCCTATTCCTCCCAATGAAGGAATCATAGTAGTATTTCCTAAAATTTCTCAAGTTCTTTCTGTCATGATATTCACCTGTGTCTGCTCATCCAGAACACAGTCAATGTCGAAGTCTCTTATTCTTGTTTCTATGCATTCTTTTTCTTTGAAGATCTCGAATAAGTTGATATTCTTTTGATCATTCAGGGTTTCTTTCATTTGTAGCAACACATCCTCTTATTTTTTGGGGGATTTTTCCATGGTCTCAGTGTCTTGACCTTTCTTAGGGTCTTCTTGTCCCATATTCATTCTTTCAAGATTACAAATCATTCTAGGAAAATCCAAAAATTCATGGTCCATAACATTGCAACAAAGACAACTAGGTCTTCTACCAGGGCATTCCTTAGCAAGATGTCCCTATCTTCTACAACTGTAACAAAGGGTTAATCCTCATTTTATTTTAAATGATCCCTAGCCTTTCCTGTACTGTGCACTAGGATCATAGTAGGTAACCTGCAAAAAATTCTTTCTAGGATCCTTCATCCATTTGTTAGTCCAAACATTCTTTCTATGCATAGGAATAACATATCTTTCACTATTCTTATCAGATCTACTCATATCAAATCTTTTTTCTTCTAGTTGTGCCCTACTTTTCAAGCTAGGGTAAAATTTATCAAACATACCTAGATCCATAATTTTGAAATAAAAATTTTCACTTATCTTACCTTTAACAAAGCACAAGGATTTAAGATATTACCTCTTTAACCAAAAATTGTTACTTTATTTTTATCAGAGCACAAATATTTCAGGTCTTACCTCTTTTCTTCGGATCTGACTTTTATTCTTAGCACAGAGCAACAGATCTACGCACAGAGCTTTCTTTTTTTTAGTTCCCAACAATCACAGTTTCAGGTCCCGACAACGGAACCATTTGTTAGCACAGGGGAAGACCCAAGGTTCATGCTACAACAGTGCACCAATAAAACCCTAACTACCAACCCTTTCAGAAATGCCTGTGAAGCAGATGAAGTCTCACCCAAGGTAGAGGCAGAGGTGGTTACAAGACTCAGATGTATGCAACCTTAGCTGGGACACCGATCTCTGATTACATCACCTTACAGAGCACTTAACAGTTATAGTTCATTAATATTTATATTAGTTCACAACGCAGTTGATACCTAACAACATATCAACGCAGTATTCACACAAATCTAATATATTCAAGCACTAAGCATACCAACATAGATCAGCTCTAGTATTCGTTCATATTATTCAGCACTAAGCTATCACACTAGATTCTTTTAGCATATATCAATGCACTAAGCATTTAATCATATAAACAATAGAACAACCATAAAGAACATAGAAACCAAAATGAAGGATATACGTGGTTCACCCCCACCCTGGGGCTACATCCACCAACTCTTCTTCTTTATTTCTTTCTGTTAATCTTCTACATGCACAGAGCTTCAAAACCCTACTTTGCATAGGACATGAGATCTGTGCACACTTTGCCAGATCCTCCCTCCCCTGGATAGGTTACATCACTAAGCCTTTTCAAAGTCTCTTACAATCACTTTCACTTATCTCTACAAAAATTACACAGTATGCACCAAGCGCTCAAAAACCCTTTGCACTTAGCTCACTAGCACTAAGCCTTTTATTCACTTCTCATCTTCTACTATTTACATTGCCTAGATTTCTATTTATACATTACAAAAATCACCTAAACATGGGTAAATCCATGGGCCGACATCCCCATACCTGTTACATCAGACCAAAACCCAAAAATCCCTAAAAAGGGGTTGAGATCCCACGATTTCTTCTTCGACTTGTGCTCTGCCTTCAACATCCTGTCGAAGTCCCAAAAATAGGTCGATCGTGACCAAGGATCCTCAAAACTTGGTCAAGGGCCAACATTGGGTGACTGCCTATATTTATTTAATGAATTTCATTGCATTCAAAATGACAGACCCGATGGCAGTGATACTATGACTTCATTATTATTTTTGGAAATATGAATTGGAATATATGGGAAGTGGTTGATTTTGATGGTTTACAGATTGGAAATGGGTACTGTTCAAAAATTCTTATAAAATGCAAAGAATGTAAATGAAAGTAACATAACCCCTTACAAACTATGTGGAATACATATTGTCTTGTGGTGACGCTGTGTTGGATATTTGATTATGAACAAAGAACTAGTTAAATGCACAAAAATTGTTATTTGGATGTTGATACATCTCTTTTCGCAGAATGTTTTGTGGATCACTTAATTAATTTCATGAAAAGTAGTCATCTTTCTTCCCTTCCATGATTTAATTTTCCACTAATTACAGATCCCATCACCTTCCCATTTCATTTTTTCACTCCATGTTCTGAGATTGATTACAGCCAAGAGAAGTTCGGTGTTAAGGCAATTGGAAGTGGTAGTGTCTTGTGTGGATTGCAGTGATGTTTTGTTGGTTTGATTTTTAGTTGATTGTTGTTATCATTGAGAAGTGACCAT
>JASDQU011176249.1:3155-17744 GCA_032191745.1 Picea mariana
AAATATATATACATGTTGAATTACTATTTCAGATCTGTAAAAGTACCATAAGAAATAGATGGAACGAATAACAATCATCTTCTATATAATTTTTACAAATTATTTATGTTTATAATCATATAAAATAGTGATTCAATAGTCTAAAAATGGATGGTAAAGTAGTTGTCACATTCAATTAAATCTTGTTCAAAATGTGTTCAATAACCTGTGTATTCAATTGAAGATCATTACGAACAACATGTGTGTCTATTTCAGTTGATTCAAATTATTACAATGACCATAGGCCAAAGAATCCATTACTAATTGTAGACAACGTCTAGGAAGAATGGCATAAGTGTGTAATCCTAGATGGGAACTCGAATACCTTTTCGAATGACAAGGATTCCCTGAGCTGCTCCCTACGAATTGTTTAAACCTTCAAAATATAAACAGTAGGTTTTAGTAAACTGAACTATTCTTTTAAATGGAAATTAATTATAATGAATGAGATAAAACAATACTTATATTGAGTGTGGTGACAGGCCAAGCCACCACTGGAGCTTGTGCAACAATCCGTCCATGATCTAAAGGGGAGGAGTGGATCCATAATTTAGTTGATGGGTACCCTAGCGAAAATGAAATAGGGCCCCATCATTAATTAAATGAAATATGAGTGTAATACATTTATATACACAGAACATAAGCTATGATTTATATAGTGCTAAAATAAATATACAGTTATGAATTTGACAGTGAGAAAGTAATTAAACAGAGAACAAATGCGAATCCCCACAAAGGGTAAAAACAATGCCTCTGTATATACAGAACCTAAGTCATGATTTACATGATGTTGTATAAATTACTTAGAATGTGAAAAGAATTAATTCGGATAATCTCATAGGGCACATCTATGAATTCCAATATGGATCAATATCAATTTACATGTACAGAGAATGGAATTACGAGTTATACTTTTGTAGCGAAATCATGATTTTCCCCAGAGTCAATCAATTGAAATGCAAAGGATATACACAAAATAAGAATGTTGTCTAACCTGTTGCTATATATAATCCAGAATTAAATTACGAATTGATATATATATATATATATATAGAGAGAGAGAGAGAGAGAGAGAGAGAGAGATAGATAGATAGATATATAACACATAGTGAAATCTACGCAACAAAGGATCAATGGTGACTGATACGAGTTCACTGTAGGAAATATAGAATGCAACTCCATGAAAATAGGGTCGATGTTGTTGGATTCACATATACCTATGCTATATAAAACACAAATCATAAATTATGAAACCAAAGAGTAAAACTTTCCGATATACTTATCACTGTACAAGTAGTGAGGGAAAATTACAAAACATAGGGTTAATGCTTACCTTGTAGATGTTGTTTAAGGGAACCCAGATGGTAAATCAAGAGTATAGGGTTATCCTTTAGCATGTTCATAGGGTGAAAATTATGAAGATCACATAGAAGAGCTATTTGGCTACACTTATACGCACAGGGTAACTACGATTTTTCACGAAGTGGTATCAATACTACATAGTTCGCATGCACGAAATCCTTAACGGATTATTAGGATATGTATATACATATATTCACGCAGAGAAGAAATGAGTCCCACGAAGGGGTAACACAAAACCACAGAGCATGAAACTACATCAGATTAAAACTCTATGCATATGCTTATGAGTACCCATTACACATTTTAATGCTAACACACAAACTCCATAACAAATTTACGAATTTTAGACTTAGTATATCTCACATAGGGTGTATATTTACGGGATGTTTCCATAGAAAACAATTGAAAATAGATATGGGAAATGGTAGGGTTAGCATTGCTATAAACTTGCATACAGGAGAATGCGAAAGAATACAAAAACATAACTGGTAAAATGTTTATGACCACAAGGGCACCATACACCATGAAGATTAGTAGAGAATCAACCATCCTGGGAGCACTCTAACCTAGTCCTGAGAACTGTAAAAAACCAGAAGATCCAGCTAGGAAGAAAACATTTTTGGAAGCGGTAGACTAATACATTACCAAACAAAGTGGTAGTCATAAAATTTCAGAGAACTAGGGTAGACTCCACCACTGCACACATGGTGATATGACTATGTTTCTATATCTAAGATAGATATGCGGATGCCTTTGACCTCGATGAGGCCTTATAGTTTATGGGATCTTCTTATAACTTTCATCTCTTTATATAGGGTAAATTTCACTATAACAGGTAACTTGTGTAACTACCTTTTTGTTGAAAATTGCACCTTGGTAACAACATTTTGTGATGTATGCACAATAATATAATTACGTGTCACAAAAGATTCTTTTTTTTTAGGATTTTTGGGTCAAAGTTTTGTATTCTTTTGCTTAGTTTAATAGAAAATTTCATGATTTGGGTTGTTTTTAAACAGACCAAAACCAATAGTGTTAGTTTAAACTTGTTAATTGACCAAAACCAATAGTGTTAGTTTAAATTTGTTAATTCAATCATTTTGAGTAAAGTTCCCAATATTAAGGTGAGTCCTAACATCCAACATAATTCATCCTCGATTTAAGGAGAATTTTTTGCAAATAAGGAGGTAAGATGAATATCCCTTATACCATCCTCTGAAAGTAAAATTTATAGGATGTAAGTTTTATACCCCTTATACAATGCTTACAGTAGACCACAAGTACAAAACTAATAACAACAATTTATACACAAATTTGAGGACAAAACAAGTCATACTAGATTTGTATTTTATGATGCAAATTACCTTCTCAACATGGATTATGGTAGATTGGTGATGGATTTTGTAAAGGCGATTACTTTATCAAAATTAATAAGATATATTAATGCATATTGTATCATTAAAATGATATATAAATGAAAATTTTATTATTAAAAATGATATATTAATACAAATATATTATTTTATGATGCTTAGGGTCATACATAAAACACTCTCTTTATAGTTGGGAAAATTTGACCAAACCCTTGCTAAGTGGGTAACTTGTGTAACCACGGAATCAACCCTATCCTCATGTGTAGGCCACACTATAATGGGTAAATTGTGTAAATATAATGGGTAATTTCTGTAACTTGTGTAACTATAGCATAAATTTCACTATAACTCGTAACTTGTGTAAGTACCTTTTGTTGAAAATTGAACCTTTGCAAGAGGAAAAACTTAAATTATGGTATCAACACTTTGTGATGAGCTCACAATAATTTAATTGTGTGCCACAATAGCTTCTTTTTGTTTAGGGTTTTTGGGTCAAAGTTTTATATGCTTTCTGTTACTTTAATAGAGAATTTAATGATTTGGGTATCTTTTGAAGGGGTCGAGACCAAGAGTGTTAGTTTAAATTTGATAATTGGATCATTTAGAGTAAAGTTCCCAATATTAAGGTGAATCCTAACTTCCAACATCATTCATGCTAGATTTAATGACATTTTTTTCTAAATATCTCACATGAATACCCTTTATACCATGCTTCCAAAGTAAAATTTATACAATGTAAGTTTTATGAGAAACGTTCCCAATATTAATGTGGAACCCTAACTTCCAACATAATTCATGTTGGATTTTGGGATAATGGTGACAATAATACCCCTTATACAACTCTTACGATATACCACAAGTACAAAACTATAAGAGTTTAGACACAAATTAGATGACAAGACAAGTCATACTAGATTTCTTTTTATGATGAAAATTACCTTATCAACATGGATTAGTGTAGATTGGTGATGGATTTTGTAACGAAAAATAGTTTATTAAAATTAATAATATATATTAATACATATTGTATTATTAAAATGATATATTAATTCAAATTTAATTATTAAAAATGATATATTAATACAAATATATTATTTTATGATGCTTAGGGTCATACATAAAACAATCTCTTTATAGTTGGGAAACTTTGATCGAAACCCTTTCTCAGTGGATATTGTCCTATACACTCTTGGGGTAGTGAGATATTTCAAATTTCCTTCCAACCATATTATCATTTGGGATCTCATACCTTTTATTCCAATGCCCACCCTTCTAACTATGTTGAGATTTATATTTCATATCTACAATACAATAATTACCTCATTGTTTTTCAATGAACTAAATAATGAATGAAAACATAAAATGGAAGATAATACATACATAAATAACATCATTACATTTACAACATTAAAAAAATTAATTTAACATAATCACATATAAACCATGTACACTTATGTAGCCCGAGTGATTAATTACATTTACAACATTAACTACATTAATTTAACAATTGTTTCTTCTGTAGTTCTGAGAATATTGGCGAGAATGAAGTCTGGCCTCCTGTATTTCTACTAATTCTAGGAAACTTTGTGGGCTGACTTCTCATTTTCGGTACTAATTATTTAGTATATAATATTTCCTTTAAATGACTCTTCCTCTTAGAGGCTAATAACCTAATACAAGTCATTCTCTTGAGTCCACTTGTCTTCTAGGGTTATTAACCAATTAATTAGGGTTTCTTATAACATCATTACATTTACAACATTAAAAACATTAATTTAACATAATCACATATAAACCATGTACACTTATGTAGCCCGAGTGATTAATTACATTTACAACATTAACTACATTAATTTAACAATTGTTTCTTCTGTAGTTCTGAGAATATTGGCGAGAATGAAGTCTAGCCTCCTGTATTTCTACTAATTCTAGGAAACTTTGTGGGCTGACTTCTCATTTTCGGTACTAATTATTTAGTATATAATATTTCCTTTAAATGACTCTTCCTCTTAGAGGCTAATAACCTAATACAAGTCATTCTCTTGAGTCGACCTGTCTTCTAGGGTTATTAACCAATTAATTAGGGTTTCTTATTTCTTCCCAAAATATTTTATTCTCGTCAGGTTTACATGTGGAGGTAAATACCTCACATAGATACCATATTATGAACACTCTCTCCTAGCTAGGGAGGTATTGAAGGTAATTCTCTTGATAACAAACATACCATTCACCCTGTAGCATCAACATAGTCGTATAGATTATCTCATGATTAGATCATGAGCACCATCATCAATATCAATGTCATAAACTTCAACATCTATTGAAACCATACTCCATCTGAGTAATCAAACATGATGCTGGATAATTCGCTCACTCCAGAGAGTGACACAAGAACCATTATTCTAATATGGACATATGTTATAGAAGAATGAATTTCCTAGACCATTTTTTGTCTAGGGAATTTTTGTCCATTGATCATCCATCTAAATGATAATCATTTCCAACACTACTAATAGTCTTCAAGTCAATTGGAACAATGTCACTCGATAGAACACAAGTGTATATATCCATAGTAGTACACAACTACAATCCAGTGGTACACCACCACACCAAGTAGCACATCGATACGTGATGAGTTACATATTGTCACAATGAGTGGAATACATCCACCATAGTAGCATACATCAATTGTCCAGAGACATAGAGTCTCCATAAAAATCATATCATCTGATATCAACCTGCACATAAAACATTGCTATGATAAACTAAATTCTCTGGGCCATTCTTCCACTCACATTTGTGAGATCTGGAAGAGTATCTTCCTCATAAGGTAAAAAATCAATGATAAGCTATCTGGACTAATCTTCTCAAGAAAGGAAGAATAACTGTCCAAATTTCTGATCCTGGACCATTCACCTATCTGGGCCATTCCTCTGGCACTAAACAAAGTGCAACGTTGTGATATCCACCAAAATTAAAATATTTTTTTTATTTTTGTGTGCTGGAAATTTATTTTCGTTTTTGGAAAATTCGAATCTGGAAATTTTTTTCCATTTATGGAAATTCTGAATTTCGAATTTAATAATTGTATTTAATTATTGTGACTGTTGGGAAGAGATTTGTTTGGACTCAACTAACGATTTGACTATGACACTTGTATCACAACAGAATATTTATATTAACTACAGGAGGACATATGGAACAACCATGTTAAAAATTAGTTGACCATGACTCCATGAGTGGGGAACAAGTTGGAACTACATGTGGGTTAATTATTACAAGTGGCAAATTAGAGATTTGGCTACTGGCAGCTCCTGATAATCAGGGATTAAGAAAGCTGTGAAAATCCCAAAAGAAAAGAAAAAGACCTGGGAAAAATTGATAAATAGCATATGTGAGGAGGCAGGATGTTGCCAAATATGCTAGGGAAATGATTCTTGAGCTCTCTTGCTATTATGAACACTGCGGATTTGAGTGTGAGGCAAGAGGAGACTGTTGAAACATAATTGCCTTGTTTTTATGAGCATTGTTGAGTAAGTGTGAGGCAAGAGAATAACTGTTGGAATTGAAGGACATTGTTGAGGAGGAGTTTCCAAGTTCGTCCTCATGGATTCATGGTCAGGCTAGGGGGTGAATTAGGCAAGTGACTTTGGTTGCCTTGTTCTACAATTGGGAGGAACGTGGTTGTTCCTTTTGTCTTCCCATGGATTAGATTCAGATATGTTGATCTACCCTCTCTATTTTGAATGGCTATGTTTTGATTGATGGCCAATATCTGTTGTGTGATTATAACTAATTGCAGTAATGTAAACTAATTGAATGATAACATCTTTTCGTGTGAGGAATATGTGTGAAGGAAATCTGTATCTATATATAGTTATAATACATCTGCTAGAATGTTCACATCTAACTGTTGAAGTATATATATATATATATATATATATTTCTTGCGGAAGATGAAATTACCTTCGTGAATGTAATATGTCTGCTTGTCGTCACGAAATTCATAATAGACATCCAAACTCTGATGGAATAAAATTCACATTCATGTATATACTAGATGCACAGATCTAATATTGTTGGTGTCTAATACACTGATTAAAAGAGACACTAAATGATTATAAGAGAAATTACTCTATATAGAAAAACTGTTGTCATATTGTACCCTTTTATAGATTATATATGTGTATAACTCTTAAGTTTAGATTTTTCGGAATTCTGTTAGGTAATGGATATTGAATCCTTTTGCACCTGCTGTTTTACATGACAAAAGTAATAATACTAATACAAGGAAAAAATATTAGAGTTATGAAAATAATGTGAATCTCGGCATTCAGGACTTGTTGGTTACATTTATGCGAAGTTCCCTTTCTTTTCCAAACCCTGAAACCCCGAATCCCGAAATCCTGAAGTGTTGGTCCCACATCCTTTCACTTTTCGAAATTCGGGAGCTATCGTGTATTGTTGTTTGGTATTTGAAAACCCGAAACCTCGAATCCCGAAATCCTGAACTATTGGTCCCACATCCTTTCACCTTTCAGAATTCGGGAGTTGTTGTGTGTTTGGTATTTGAAACCTCGAAACCCTGAATCCCGAAATCCTGAAATGTTAGTTCCACGTTCCTTTTCACAATTTTGGGAATTGTTTGTGTTTGATGTTTTGTCTTTTGAAGTCGCGGGATTCTGAACCCTGAAATTCTGAAATGCTGGGCATTTTTTTTCACATTTCAGAAGGTTGTTTATGTTGATGTTTGGGCACTAGAACTCATGAAGTCCTGAACCCCGAAACCCTGAAATGCGGGCCCCACCTTTCCTTTTCGCATTTCGGAAGTTTTCATATGTTGTTGTTTGGGTACTTGAGCCCATGAAGTCCCTAACCCCGAAACCCCAAAATGCGGGCCCCACTTTTCCTCTTTGCATTTCGGAAGTTCATATATGTTGAAGTTTGGGACACTTGAACTCATGAAGTTCCGAACCCCAAAACCCCAAATCCCAAAATCCCGAAGTGTTGGTCCCACATCCTTTCACCTTTCGGAATTTGGGAGTTGTTGTGTTTTTGGCATTTGAAGCCCCGAATCCTGAAATCCCAAAATGTTAGTTCCATGTTCCTTTTCGCAATTTCGGGAATTGTTTGTGTTTGATGTTTTGGCATTTAAAGTCGTGGGATTCTGAACCCCGAAATCCCAAAGTGCTCGGCATTTTTTTTCGCATTTTGAAAGTTTGTTTATGTTGATGTTTGGGCACTGGAGCTCATGAAGTCCCGAACCCCGAAACCCCGAAATGTGGGCCCCACATTTCCTTTTCACATTTTAGAAGTTGTGTAATGATGATGTTTGGGCACTGGAACTCACAAAGTTCCGAACCCTGAAACCCCGAAATGCGGGTCTCACCTTTCCTTTTTCGCATTTCAGAAGTTTGCATATGTTTTTGTTTGGGTACTTGAGCCCATGAAGTCCCGAACCCCGAAACCTCGATATGTGGGCCCCACTTTTTCTTTTCTCATTTCTAAAGTTCGTATATGTTGAAGTTTGGGACACTTGAACTCACGAAGTTTCGAACCCCGAAACCTCAAAGCGCTAGTCCAACCTTCCCTTTGTTTCGCATTTCAAAGGTTTGTATCTGTTGATGTTAGTTGTTGTATTCGCGAAATCCTGAACTCTGAAATCCTGAAATGTTGGTCACTTTTCACGATTTCAGGAATTGTTGTGCGTTGATGTTGGCTGTTGTACTCGCGAAATATCGAACTCCGAAATCCTGACATGCTGGTCACTTTTCACGATTTTGGGAGTTGTTGTGTGTCGATTGGAGAATCTTCCTCCCAATTAGAGGTATGGAAGTAACAGACCTGTTTACAAGTCGCTTGTATAGTTAAATCTATGCTGGTGTTATAGACATCATCAAATAAGAAAATATTGGTAATTTTTACAAGACTTTAAATAACATTGAAGGGAGGAGTATACACTCATTGTATCATTGAGTAGAAAGTTTTAAGTTGCATAGTAAAGACAATCAATGACATTAAGGTCTCTAACAACTTTCAGACTCAAGCTTTATAACAAAATAATTAATTGCTTGAATCTTGAAACTATGCAAGGATAATTGTACAAACAATTTTATTTTTTTTGAGATAGTTTTTGAGGTTCATTACATATGGTATCAGAGAAAAAGTTATAACACTGGGCCTGAACAGGGCCACATTAATTACTTAGTATATATTTTGATTTATGAAAAAAAAAAACTAATAAATTTTGTGGATTACAAACAGAAAGATTTTATGTTTTGTGTTGAATAATGGCAGCTCAAGAAGGTGTAGAAATCAGGGTGGAAGAGAATCTGCAACAAGGACCTCCTAGAGATCCAAGACATAATAGTGATGGAAGCTCACCCATGGAGGTGTTGGAAACAATGAGGAACCTTATTGTTGAACTACAGGTTTTCAAGGCTGACAATGAAAAATTGAAGAAGGCACAACAAGAACAACAAGGGATAAATGAAGTCCTACTGCGTAGTATAGTAACCAAGAAAATCCCAAAAGATGATAACCATGAGGAAGAGGTCAGCAAAAGGGATTCCAAGAACTATGGTGCGAAAATAGGAAAAGGAGACAGTTCCTCTTAAGGGACATCTTCAGCTGAAGACAAAACCATACCAAACAAAAAAAGAAAACAAACAGACCACCCTCAAGGAGAACTTAAAAATATTAAGCCAACTACTTTTGATGGAGAATTAGGACAGGAGAAGAAGTCGAGGCATGGTTGTTGGACATAAAAAATACTTCCAAATCTACAACTATTCCAGTAACATGAAATTCAGAATGGCCATCTACAATCTGAAGGGGAAGGCCAGCATTTGGTGGCAGGACCTGAAATTCGCCAAGGGCCTAAAGGAGAAATAGTTGGAATGGTCCAACTTTAAGAAGTATTTTAAGAAATAATACCTTTCTGAAAGTTATTATGAAAGGAAGGCAAAAGAGTTTTATGAGTTATGACTCAGACAAATGACGATGGAGGACCTTATAAATAAATTTCTGGAACTACTAAGGTTCGTACCATACATTCGGGAGGATAAGGTAAAAATCATGTGATTCTTAAGCTATTTACCATAGTCCTACAGGGACAAAATTGAGTTTCACAACCCCAAATCCTTGAGTGAGGCATTCAGGAAGGCATGAATGTGCTATGACCAGTATAAATAGAGGGTAGAGTTTCCCAAGACCTGGAAGGATAAGAAGCAAGATGGAATGCACCAACGAAAGAAGGGATACCAGCCAGCTTCTTATCAGAATGCAGCAAAAAGTTTCCCAAGGAAGGATTTTCACTCCAATCATCCGAACACAAAAAGTAGCGGTAAATCGGTAAACCTAGGAATGAAGAAGTTTGGGGACAACTCTCGTGAGCCATTAAAGTGTTGGGAGTGTGGAGAGCCTCATCTAAGGAGGAATTGTTCATGTTTAATTACAACAAATAGAACTACTGTCCACAATTTGCAGGAACCCTTGACAGTGGGAGACATTGGCAGAAGATTGCATCGGATAAATGCATCCATAGATGGTCAACAAGCTAACCACCAGTCCTCGGTGGTAGAGATCGAAGGTAAAATCCATGACACTCGAATTTCTATTTTAATTGACCCTGGAGCTACGTTAAGTTATATTACTCCTGATGTAGTAGAGTCGACTAAACTTAAGAAACAAAAGCATGAAAAATATTGGCTTGCACAACTAGCAACATGCACTAAAAGAAAAGTAGTTAACTTTATTTTTGATCTTGAGTTCAGCTTAGATGGTCAAAAGATAAGGACCAATCTAAAAATCCTACCACTAGGATCTTATGATATGATTATCAAGATGGATTGGTTGGAACAACACAAAGTAGTACTAGACTTTTATACAAAGATACTTAGCTATAAAGATAATTTTGGCACTGTTAGAACAACCCAAGGTATACCAAAACTAGTGTCAGTCAGACAAGTTTCAGCGATGCAATTCAAGAAATGTATTACAAAGGGATGTCAAGTTTACACCTTCCAATTGACGAATCTATTAGAAAGAGATGATAATCCCAAGTTAGACGACTTTGTTGTCCTACGAGAATTCAGAGACATGTTTGTTGATGAGATACCAGAATTGCCTCCTAGGAGAGAAATATATTTCTCCATAGACTTACTACCCAGATCAACCCCTATCTCAAAAGCACCCTACCGAATGAGCCTACTAGAACTGACATAATTAAAAATACAATTACAGGAATTGTTGGACAAAGATTATATCAGACCAAGTGTCTCGCCATGGGGAGCACCAGTCCTCTTTGTGAAAAAGAAAGACGATACTTTAAGACTATGTATCAATTATAAACAACTGAACAAAGTGACCATTAAGAACAAATACCCCTTACCACTCATAAATGCTCTGTTCGATCAAGTTGGTGGGGCCAAGATCTTCTCAAAATTGGATTTACGATCCGGTTATCATCAAGTTAAGATAAAGGACTAGGACATAAACAAAATAACTTTTCGTACAAGATACAAACACTACGAGCTTATAGTCATACCTTTCGGACTCACTAATGCACCAGCCACATTTATGCGCTTAATGAACAACATTTTCAGCCAGTACTTAGACAAGTTTGTAGTATTATTTATTGACGATATTTTGGTCTATTCTAAAATGGAGGAGGAACATGATGAACACTTACGAATAGTTCTACAAACACTAAGGAAACACAAACTATAGGCAAAATTTGAAAAATGTGATTTTTATCAAAAAGAAATACAATATTTAGGACATGTCATTTTCTCGGAAGGTATTGTCATAGACCTGGAAAAGATAAAATCCATTATGGAATGGCCAGTACCTAAGGATGTGGTAGATATTCATTCATTCATGGGAATCACTGGATATTATCGCAGATTTATAGAAGGGTTCTCCAAGATAGCCTACCCTATCACATCATTACAAAAGAAAGGGACCAAGTTTAACTGGTCGCAAAAGTGTCAAGATAATTTTAACAAGCTAAAAGAATTATTGACATCGACGCCCAACTTGAAGGTAGCAGACCCAGATAAAGACTTCACAGTATGCGTTGATGCAGGTAAAGAGGGACTAGATGGTGTTCTAACTCAGGAAGGGCATGTGATTTGTTATGAGTACTAGAAATTAAAGGAACACGAGCGAAATTATGTCACTGATGACTTAGAATTGGCAGTAGTAATACATGCCTTAAAAATGTGGTGACACTATATAATGGGCAGAAAATTCTTACTATTGACGGATAATAGCGGGGTGAAATATATGTTTAACCAACCAGACCTTAATGCAAGACAAGCAAGGTGGCTAGCCTTCCTTAGTGAATTTGACTTCAAGGTTAGACATATCAAGGGTAAGGAAAATAAAGTAGCAAATTCTTTAAGTCACAGAATCCATGGGTTATTTGAGATAAAAATCAAGAGGGTAGAGAGCGATCTGGAACAAAGAATAAAGACAGCAGGTATCAACGATGGAAATTACACTAAGATAATGGTAGAATTTCAAAATAGTATCACAAACTCAGATAAACCAGATATAAGTATCGATAAGAAGGGACTATTAAGATTTAAAAATAGACTTTACATACTAGATTCAACAGAGGTAAATTTAACTATTTTAGACGAAGTGCATAAGAAACTGTATTCTAGCCATCCAGGTTACCAAAAAACAATAACAGCACTCAGAAAACTATTTTACTGGCCTAATATGAAGGGAGAAACAATAGAGTACTTGGCTAGGTGTCAAGATTTTCAGCAAGCTAAGGCCGAACACCAACATTCAACCGGCCTATTACAACCACTACCAGTACCAGAATGGAAATGGGAGACCATATCATTGGAATTTATAACAGGTTTTCCAAAAACTCAGAAACATAATGATTCAATCATGGTTGTAATCGATAAACTCAGTAAGTCTGCACACTTTATTCTTGTAAAGTCTACTTGTAAAGCTATTAATGTTGCTGAAACATTCATGAAAGAAATTTTTAGACTGCATGGTATTCCTAAAATGGTGATTTCAGATAGAGACGTAAAATTCACATCCACTTTTTGGAAGGAATTGTTTGTAGGGATAAATACTAATTTGAATTTCAGTATGAGTTATCATCCACAAATGAATGGACAGACCAAAAGGACAAACCAAATCATACGGGATATGCTCTGCATGTATGTAAGAACAAAGTCGAACAAGTGGGAAGACTACCTACACTTGGTAGAATTTGCATATAACAATGGGTACCAAACTTCAGCTAAGTTGAGCCCTTTCAAAATACTGTACAGAAAAAAGTGTACAACTCCAATTAGCTGGGATAACCCAGATGACAGGCTCATGGTTGGACTAGAGATGCTCCAAGAAATGGAGAACATGGTAAAAAGGGTACAACAGAACTTGAAAGAAGCACAGGACAAACATAAGAGCTAAGAAGATCAGAAAAGAAGACACTTGGAATTTCAAGTGGAAAACCATGTTTTTTTGAAGGTGAAAGCCCGAAAAAACTCACTGAAGTTGGGGAACTGTGCCAAGATGGCACCCAGGTTTTGTGGTCCCTTCCATATACTAGCTTGAATTGGACTCGTAGCATATCAGCTTGCACTTCCAGCTAATCTAAGAATTCATAATGTATTTCATGTTTCCTTGTTGAAAAAGTATATTCATGACCCTACTCATATGATTGATTGGAACTTGGTGCAGGGGGAACCCCTGGGCATTTCGGACTAGAGAGAGATAGCACTTCGGAACAGAGCCATCGCTCAAGTAAAGGTGCAATGGAAGCACTTTATTCCTAAGGAAGCCACTTGGGAGTTGGAGGGAGATTTGCAGAAGTATCATCCAATCTCGTTCCAGGAAAGGATCAAACACTGAGGATAGTGTTTTGCTAAAGGGGGAAAGGATGTGACATCCCCCAAAAATAAAATATTTTTTTATTTTTGTGTGCTGGAAATTTATTTCCATTTTTGACAAATTTGAATCTGGAAAATTTGTGCCATTTATGGCAATTCTGAATTTCGAATTTAATAAGTGTGATTGTTGGGTAGAGATATGTTTGGAATCAACTAACTATTTGACTATGACACTTGTATCACAACATAATATTTATATTAACTGCAGGAGGAAAAATGGAACATCCATGTTAAAAATTAGCTGACCATGAATCCATGAGTGGGGAACAAGTTGGAACTGCCTCTGGGTTGATTATTACAAGTGGGAAATCAGAGATTTGGCCACTGGAAGCCCCTGAGAATCAGGATTAAGAAAGCTACAAAAATCCCAAAAGGATGGAAAAAGACCTAGGCAAAATTGATAAATAGCATATGTGAGGAGGCAGGACGCTGCCAAGTATGCTGGGGAAAAGATTCCTAAGCTCTCTTGTTGTTATGAACACTGCAGATTTGAGTGTGAGGCAAGAGAAGCCTGTTGAAACAAAATTGCCTTGTTGTTATGAGCACTATTGAGTAAGTGTGAGGCAAGAGGATAACTATTGGAATTGAAGGACATTATTGAGGAGGAGTTTCCAAGTTCTCCCTCATGGATTCATGGTTAGGCTAGGGAGTGAATCGGGTAGGTGACTTTGGCTGCCTTGTTCTACAGTTGGGAGGAACATGGTTGTTCCCTTTGTCTTCCCGCAGATTGGATTCATATATGTTGATCTACCCTCTCTATTTTGAATGGCTATGTTTTGATTGATGGTCGCTATCTATTGTGTGATTATACCTAATTACAGTAATGTAAACTAATTGAATGATAACATCTTTTTGTGTGAGGAATATGTGTGAAGGAAATCTGTATCTAT
>JASDQU011176249.1:17799-29854 GCA_032191745.1 Picea mariana
ATATATATATATATATATATATATATATATATATATATATATATATATATATATATATATATATATATATATATATATATATTTGTTGTGGAAGATGAAATTACCTTCGTGAATGTAATATGGCTATCTGCCTTCACAAAATTCGTAATAGACATCCAAACTTTGATGGAATAAAATTCACATTCATGTATATACTAGATGCACAGATCTAGTATTGTTGGTGTCTAATACACTGATTAAAAGAGACTCTAAATGATTATAAGAGAAATTACTTTATACAGAAAAACGGTTGTCCTATTGTACCGTTTTATAGATTATATATGTGCATAACTCTTAAGTTTAGATTTTTTAGAATTTTGTTAGGTAATGGATATTGAATCCTTCTGCACCTACTATTTCATAGGACGAAAGTAATAATCCCAATACAAGGCAAAAATCTTAGAGTTATGAAAATAATGTGAATTTCAACATTCAGGGCTTGCTGGTTACATTTTTGCGAAGTTCCCTTGCTTTTCCAAATCCTGAAATCCCGAAGTGTTGGTCCCACATCCCTTCACTTTTTAGAATTCGGGAGCTGTCGTGTATTGTTGTTTGGTATTTGAAAACCTGAAACCCCAAATCTTGAAATCACGAAGTGTTGGTCCCACATCCTTTCACCTTTCGAAATTCGGGAGTTGTTGTGTGTTTGGCATTTGAAACCCCAAATCCTGAAATCCTGAAATGTTAGTTCCACGTTCCTTTTCACAATTTGGGAATTGTTTGTGTTTGATGTTTAGGATTTTGAAGTCACGGGATTTCGAACCCCAAAATCCCGAAGTGCTGGGCATTTTTTTTCGCATTTCGAAAGTTTGTATATGTTGATGTTTGGGCACTAGAACTCACAAAGTCCCGAATCCTGAAACCCCGAAATGTGAGCCCCACCTTTCCTTTTCATATTTCAGAAGTTGTGTAATGATGATGTTTGGGCACTGGAACTCATGAAGTCCTAAGCCCCGAAACCCCAAAATGTGGGTCTCACCTTTCCTTTTCACATTTCGGAAGTTGTGTAATGATAATGTTTGGGCACTGGAACTCACAAAGTGTCGAACCGCGAAACCCTGAAATGCAGGTCTCACCTTTCCTTTTTTGCATTTTGGAAGTTTGCATATGTTGTTGTTTGGGTACTTGAGCCCATGAAGTCCCAAACCCCGAAACCCCGAAATGTGGGCCCCACTTTTCCTTTTCGCATTTCGGAAGTTCGTATATGTTGAAGTTTGGGACACTTGAACTCGCGAAGTTCCGAACCCCGAAACCCCGAAGCGCTAATCGAACCTTCCCTTTGTTTCACATTTCAGATGTTTGTATCTGTTGATGTTAGCTGTTGTATTCGCGAAATCCCAAACTCCGAAATCCTGAAATGATGGTCACTTTTCGTGATTTCAAGAATTGTTGTGCATTGATGTTGGTTGTTGTACTCGTGAAATCCCAAACACTGAAATCCCGACATGCTAGTCACTTTTCACGATTTCGGGAGTTGTTGTGTGTTGATTGGAGAATATTACTCCTGATTAGAGGTATGGAAGTAAAATACCTATTTACGAGTCGCTCGTATAGTTAAATCTGTGCTAGTGTTATAGACATCATCAAATATAAAAATATTGGTAATTTTTACAAGACTTTAAATAACATTGAAGGGAGGAGTATACACTCATTGTATCATCAAGTAGGAATTTTTAAGTTGCAGAGTAAAGACAATCAATGACAGTAAGGTCTCTAACAACTTTCAGACTCAAGATTTATAACAGAAGACCTAATTGCTTGAATCTCGAAACTATGCAAGGATAATTGTACAAACATTTTTTTTTTTGTGATAGTTTTTGAGGTTCATTAAAAACGTGGAGAGAAACAGTCTTCCCTAAGGAATGCATGTTCCTGATTTCTGAACCTAGACCATTCACCTATTTGGGCCATTCCTCCGGCACTAAACAAAGTGAAACCTAGAGAGAATGAATCTGCCCTAGGGAATTACTGTCCGAACCATTTCCTAAGGAAATTATTGTCCTGCACCAACCTCCAAAAGAATTCATTCTTTGAAATTGCTCACAGCTGTGAGCTTTGAAATAATGATTGTTTGGTGAGGCAGACCAGTCTTATAGACCACTACTGAGAGTGACTGTCAAGAAGAGAGATTTTCATAGACCATTCCCCCACACTGGCCACAGGGGGAATCGTTTTCTATTGTACATCAACGATCCATCGAACCATTTTCATTACAAAAATGACCGTTCGATCTGGACCATTTTTTGAACTGGAAAATGACTATCTGTTAGAAATCTAAAACCACTTTCCGAACTGGAAAGGAATTGCTCATCTTGGACAATTTTTCGAACTGAAAAATGATTGTCCATAAATCAATAACACATCAATGCTCCCTCCCAACCTAGGATTCATCTCTTCCTTTCTCAATAAGGAAGTCGTCTCCATGAGATCCAACTTGAGTACACAAACTCTTTCATCTTGGACATAGGATTTACCAAAATATTTGTTTATTTTCTCATCTGTGGAGATATATATATTGGAGAACCACTTCTATTTTTTCGACTTTATCATGGAGAATGTAATGCTTGATCTCAATGTACTTCGGTTTTTTCCGGATGACTAGTTTTCTTTGAAGGCTTCATATATCTCTTTAACAATATAGTATATCATTTTTGGATTCATCTTTTGTTTCCTGCTAGCTCATAACATCATGGCAATGCTCAACTGGAACATATCCATGTGGCACTTATTTTTTCATCATGAGAGTTTGTCATGGATTAGTAATCCAGCGTCCTCGACTTCTGAGTAATCATTTTGATTTTTATAATATAAGGTTTTCACCACGCTTTTGTTGTGCATGAGAGGCTTTGCACTAAGTTCTTTGAATCCATACAAAATCTTCTTCCATCTACATACAAGGGTCTATTTTTGGTATAACTCAAAGCCTTGAGGTTGCTCTACATACACTCTTTGTTAAATTATTCTGGAGAATAGTCTTTGCATTCATCTGATGTCAAATCCAACTCATGGATATTACGAACGATATAATGGCTCATGTAGAGGTATGTCTAGTTTACTGAAACAAGCAATCATCATAGTCTTCTCCTTTCATCTCGAAGAACCTCTAGCTCTGGATCTCACAATGCTTACATTCATGAGACTTCCATACATTGTTCTTCATCTCAGCTTTCATTTCCTCTTCTTGATTTCTTTTAGTGAATTCAGATCAGGCTGGTAGTCTTGTGATTCTTGATACAATGAATGGTTGTTCTGGATTTTCTTTCTTTCTTGGAATCTTCATGTTCTTTCTAATGTTTCTCTTTAGCTCTTGGGTCCATGGAGTTTTCTATATATTCCATGCCCTAAAGATTCCAACTTCTTTATTTCATCATAGGATCATGGATGTGGATGGAAAACAAGGGATACTTTAAGGATTGTTTTCGAAGAAGACTTCTTATGAAGTCAAATTGAATACGTGCTTCTTTTCATGTCTGCTACCATTGATGGATACTTCATCATCTTCAATGGATCATATAATTTAGGATTAGCTCCCTCCTAATCCTTGCTTCATGCATGAATGTATGCTCTTCTTTTGTAAATATATAATCGGCTCCCTCCATCTAACAATGTCAACACTTCCATCTGCATCCTTATTGCCTTATGCGAAGTTTCATAAGTCCTTTTCCGATTTCCTCTTGATTGCTAACTTCTTTTTGTCTTTACTTCTTCTAGGCTTCTTCAAGATTGATTCTGATTTTTGCTTATATTGCAGTTGTTACTTAATAACTATGAATTGTTACGATGGGTTATTAATGTACTTCATCCTTTCATGTGTATTGTGTGACTTATAGTCATAGTGATTGAAATACTTATGTTGTTGTTATTCCATAGGTATAGTTTCTCTTGGAACATATTATCTTCTAAGAAATAGATATGCAATATATGTATAGAAAACATGGTATGTACAAGAACTATGAAGAATATTGTTACCTTGTCTTAGAAGAATAAGTTTGTTTCATCCTGCTTACTCTTCTTTGAAGGTTCCTTTTGTTTGGCAACTAATTCTTCGTGTGTCTCATTCCTTTTATTTAGCTCGAGACAATGATTCTTGTAGTGACCATATTTTCAACAGTTGAAGCATTGTATTTCTGACATATCTTTCTCTTGATTTGGCTTCTTCCTTGAGCCAAACTTCCTTTTGTTCATGAAACTCTTGAATCTTGCTGTGAAGGCTTGATCATTGTATTTCTTTTAAGGTTTCTCTTTTTCACTAATCATTGATTCTTCTTGTGCACAAAAAGTCCAAATTTCTTCAAATTTAGGATACTCCTTCATTGTGTTCATGCTTGCAGAAAATGCATCCCATGTCTTAGGAAGACCGTTGAGTACTACATTTACCAGTTCTTTCTGTGAAATGATTTCTTCAATAGATTGTAGTTGAACTCTTAACTGAGATATTATCACAAAGTATGATGTTATGTGGTCATCATCATTCATCTTCATCTCACGGAGCTCATTCTTCAGGCTCATTACTTGTCCAATGTTTATGAGTGAGAAGAGGTTTGTTAGGGAATCGTACATCTTCTAAGACGAATCAATATGGGATATGTAGGGTATCAAGTAGTATTTTATAGAATCCACTATAATACTCATGGCATTGATGTCATTGTCTTTAAACTTCTCCATAACTCCAACGTTATGTTGTTCCTTCTCTTTTCCTTCTTCAAACTGTAGTTCCACAATCTTTCCTTTCACGATATCCAACACTTTATTCTTGGCAAGGGTGAGATCAATCCTTGTCTTCCATGCTCTGAAGTTAGAAGTCCCTTCTAACTTATTTTCTGACTTCATAGAGTAAGTCATGGCTGCTTTGACTTGGTCAACCCTATATTTGACCAAAAACTCAAACTTGACGTCTTAGCTTGCTTAGAGTACCAGGAGATGCACTAGGCTAGGGTGCACTAGTCTATCCAGAAATTAGGTCAATCCATTCACTTAAGGTGCCTGAACGAGAGGGTTAGGGTTTCGTTGCTGCAACAAAAACTGACTGCAACTACAACTGCAACTAAGCAAATCCTCCCAATCTATCTTACTGTGGTTAGAGTGTTCTAAGATAGTGTGGGCCCATAACTTGTTAGAATATAATGGATGTTCTCATTTAACCATAGACAATATAGCAATATTTTCACCCAACCATAGGTCGAAGCCACCCCCAAGCACCTTAACCTTGACAGAGAATCCATTCCGGAAGAAAACCCTAGACTGGATAGCCAAACAAAGGATGGCGCACCTTTCTCCAAGGATAGTGCACCAAGCAAGAGTAACAAGAGTTGATGAGAGAGTCCAAACCATAACTAAGAGAGAGTCCAAGAAAACACCGAAATCTGCTAGTTGCAGCAGCTGCAACAACATCTCTACTCCAAACGTTTGCACAAATTGACCAACTGCACTGCACACAAGTGTTTCTTCTATAGCTCTGAGACTACTGGCAAGAATGAAGAGTGGCCTCTTGTATTTATACTAATTCTGGCAAAATGCCTGGTCTAACTTCTCATTCTGGTTACTAATTATTTAGTATATAATATTTCCTTTAGCTGACTTCTTCTCTTGGAGGCTAATAACCTAATACAAGTCATTCTCTTGAGCCGACTTGTCTTCTAGGGTTATTAACCAATTAATTAGGGTTTCTTCTTGGTTCCCAAAATATTCTATTCTCATAGTTTACACGTGGAGGTAAATACTTCCCGCAACTACCATAACATCAACGATAACATGATTAAGGATGAAAATTCCGAGGGCTAATGGAAATGACCAAAACTAATTATTTTTTAATTAATTACATATGATGTTTTTAATGGCCACTATTCTATTTTCTCATAATATTATTTGTAGCGACATTAAATGAAAGACTATGATTTGAAGAATTAACTTCCTTCATGATAAAAACAATTCCATTAGTCATTAAATTAGATGATTAAGGTGATTTTTACTTTTCTTTGGTTTTTAGAATTTTTCACTATGATTTGAATTTTAATGCATTTATGTTTTCTTATTTAGTTTTTTTAAATAGATACAATCTTCCTTCCCTTACCAAATGTCACTTGGATATGGAGTGCGGTGCCTTCTTTACAAGTGGGGCAACTTCAGCTCCACCTTCTTTACAGCTCCCACGGGGTGACTCTCACTATAGGATATTAATGGTGCATTTGCATTTTACTTGTCCTTTGTTTCCTCTTCTATTGGTGGCGAGGACACCTTCTTTACCAGCTGCCACCAGGTGACTCTCACGATAAGATATTAAGGGTGCATTTGCGTTTACCTGTCCATTGTTTCCTATTGTCGCAAATGAGTTTTTTTTAAATTAAATTACTTGCATTTAATAATACATTTTAATTTAATGAATATATTTTTTTTTATTTAATTTTTTTTACTCATAAAATATCAAACTTAAAAATAATATTAGTTTTCCTTTTGTTTTTGTACTTTGCATGCCTTATCTTTTTAAGTGTGTCCAAGTCAATTTATGGTCTCACACTCTAGTTCTTAAAAGGACTTAAAATAAGATAAGACATGCAAAGTTGTACAAGAAATCTAACATTATTTTTAATGTGTAAAAGAACTTAAATAAAATCTTTAATACAAAACCCTAATCTAACTTAACTTGAAAGCTTTTATAGATCATACTCACAATATAATTTTTTTAACAATTCAACTATTCATTAATTATTAATATAAGAGTCCAATTAAAATAGAAAAATAAATCATACATGAACTATAAAATTACAATTATACGATCATTGAATTATGAACACATTTGTCAATTATCATCCAAATAACACAACAAAATAAAAAAGTAAATACTTTTATAATATAATTTAATATTAAAATTTATTATATAATATAATTCATGACATAATAATTGATACATTTAAATTAAAATAACATAACTTGAACTCCATACAACATCTTTAAACTTCATACATCAAAGGACATTGAGAACATATTATTTGTAGATAATCATAAAAAATGAAGAATATATTATTTATAAATAATCACAATAAATGTTAATATTGGTCAACATCATAATATTATTTCAAATTGTCAATATATATTCTTGCTGCATTGTTAACTTTAAATTAAATAATTTTATCAGAATGTAAATATAGTAAGTGTCACTCTCCCTGAACATCTCTATGAACATTCCATTTCATATCAACATTTCAATTACAAGACTATCACGAAACAAAACAAAAATATCAAAATTCTATAACCAGAAGGTTGCACGAACAAAACAAAACTATCAAAATATTCTATAACTAGAAGGTTTCACTAACAAAACAAAACTGCCTAGTTAATATTAAGAGAAGGTTTCAGTATCTGAAATCTCTATGAACATTCCATTCCAGACCAGCATTTCAATTACAAAAGTACCAAATATCGAATTTTTATTTGTATCACCAAAAGGTTTTACGAACAAAATTAAACTATCAAAATTCTACATCCAGAAGGTTTCACTAACAAAACAAAACTGCGTAGTTAATATAACCAGAAGGTTTGACTAAGAAAACTATAAAAATTCTATTCCGTCACAACATTTCATTTATAATTTCTAGAGAACTGGACTAAGGCAATCTTGCTGTTAATTACGTTCAAGATCCCATTGATCCGTTCCCGCCTCTTCTTCAAGGTGAATCCTAATACTACCAACATAATTCATGCTTGATTTAAGGAGAATTTTTTCCAAATAAGGTGGTGACATGAATACTCCTTATACCATGCTTAGAAACTAAAATTTATATGATGTAATTTTTGTACCCCTTATACAATGTTTACAGTAGACAACAAGTACAAAACTAATAACAACAGTTTATACAATTTTGATAACAAAACAACTCATATTAGATTTGGATTTTATGCTGCAAATTACCTTATCAACCTGGATTATGGTAGATTGGAGATGGATTTTGTAAAGACAATTACTTTATCAAAATTAATAAGATATATTAATACATATTGTATTATTAAAATGATATATTAATGAAAATTTTACTTTTAAAAATGATATATTAATATAAATATATTATTATATGATGCTTATGGTCATACATAAAACACTCTTTTTATAGTTGGGAATCTTTGACCGAAACCCTTCCTTAGAGGATATTGGTAGCTTGTGTAAATATAACGGTTAATTTGTGTAAGTTGTGTAACTATAGCTTAAATTTCATTATAACGGATAACTTGTGTAACCCTCTTTTGTTGAAAATTGTAGCTTTTAAACAGACAGAAACCAATTCAATAATTCATGCTATATTTACGGACATTTTTTTTTCTAGATAAGGAAGTGATATGAATACCCCTTATACCATGCTTCCAAAGTAAAATTTATACTAAGTAAGTTTTATGAAAAAAGTTCTCAATATTAAGGTAGAACCCTAACTTCCAACATAATTCATGTTGGATTTAGGGATAATGGTGAAATATAAGAGTTTATACACAAATTAGTTGACAAAACAAGTCATACTTTATATGGATTTTATGATGCAAATTACCTTATCAGCATGGATTAGGGTAGATTGGTGATGGATTTTGTAAAGAAAATTAGTTTATCTAAATTAATAACACATATTAATGCATATTGTATTCTTAAAATGATATATTAATGCAAATTTGATTATTAAAAATGATATATTAATACAAATATATTATTTTATGATTCTTAGGGTCATACATAAAACAATATCTGTATACTTGGGAAAATTTGAACGAAACCCTTACTCGGTGAATATTGTCCTGTAATGTACCCCAAATTCCCAAATAAAAAAAAAATTGTTAGGGGACATCAAAGTCTCTTGAATCTCCAACATTGTTTGTGACAGAGAGATAATACATTAAATATATCTTATTCCTTTATTGTATGCATAGCAATTTTACTTCTTTGTCATTATCCCTCTTAAAGGCCGAAGGAGATTTAAATTCCACTCATCTCTTACTGTTATATTTCATTATAGCATCACTATTGGATTATAAATCACCCACTTATTTGTATTGAAGATTTTTGTGACCATGACCCCTTAGAATAACCACTAGGTCTATGTCAAGACATACTATCCACATTAAATCGTGTAATAGATGACGTTATACAATACATGAGCTCTTTAAAACATGGACACAAGATCAATAAATATAGACATAAGTACTAAGAGATAGGATTTAATTTTACCCATAACACCATATTGTTTTATCATAGCGCAACAAACATTTACTTATTGATAACATTGGTAACCCTACTTGACTATTACATATATGGTCTTCTCGTCCTAGGGTTAGCTCTAGGATTAAACCTAACCATGCATTTAATTCGCTTGAAAACTTCTTTGTGGTGGATGACAAGTCGGGTCTAAGCCTACTCTATTCGTCTAGAAACAGATTTTTTTGTATCCTCCAGTTGTAATAATCTCTTTGCCAGGAAGAATCGTGGCTTAACCCGTGCCCACCTCGACAACATCCTTCACTTGATCTCTTGTCTGATACAGGTATAATATTAAGCTGTTTACAAAAGGCCTTTCCTATGTCAACCACTCTGCAATAACAAAAGAGCAGGTATCTTTGTTTAATCATCTCCTGAATGTATGCGAAATGAAAATCGTAGGGTTGGAACACGTTTTTGCAAAGTTAGAATTTAACCTAGGGATTGTGTTCTTAGTGTAAATTTTCTATGCATTCAAACTTTAGTATTTTACCTTTCGGTAATGATATTTAATTCTAATGATCCATCTATTGTGAATATGCTCAAATCGCATATTGTGCACCTCTATGAATGCTTATTAATTTAATAATTCCTTCACTTTGAGAATTACCCCAAATTGGAATTCCACTGTGTGATTTTGGGAAATTAATTGGTAGTTATGTTTAATCGTTGACCTTGCCACAGTCGACTTCTTCCATTTATTTGGTCCTCCACAACGGTTTTGGAGATTCATATTATGTACTTCCTATTTGATCACTCTATGCACGATATATTTAGATGATAATTGGTTTCATTTCTTTTCTTACTGTTGCTTCCTCTATTTTACAAGTGAAAGGTTCTATGCATGGATATATAAAAATTAATGATCGACCCTTTTTATTTTTCGAGGGTACCCATCAGTTGGTTTGGGTCTACTCCTCCTCCTCTTGGATCGTGGACTGATTTTCTTCCAAGGAAAAAAAGGCGATCTGGTTTTTATTGAGACTCAAGCTAAGTTTGGTCCTTAGCTTATTCTATTTTTTGATTTCCATAGAATTAAAATGCTAGCACAGTTATTAAACTCTCATTTTACTTCCTTTCCAAGTTATGCAACTCGATGAAATTGGAAGGAAGCCACTTACCACGAAAGGTATTCGACTTCCATGTCCTTCCTTGACCGACCTATGCGCGCATTAATCTTCAACTACATACATAATTTTGTAGAGACTTTCCTAGGGTTCTATCTACAACACAAAAGGATGTGGAGTTTTTGATCTGTGGTACTCTAAAAGTAATCTTTGAACAAGATTCACTTGAATATGAAAGTTATTTTTGCAAGACACTTTGAATTCTACTAAATCACCATCTTTCTGTTGTAATAGATAAAATAAAGAATATATTTGGACTAATATTATTTCTACCTATTCTTTACATGTTATCGAATGTATAAGAACATCATCTAAGTTTATTCCTCATTGCAATATTTCACTACAATGTTTTGTTATGTACATATTTGAATAGTAATCCAAATGCATAATCTCAAAGGCCAATAGCCATCTAAAAATAGATATAATATGTTTTGTATGAGCATCTATATATATGTTAATATTTTTAAGGTATGTGTACAACCATCATATTTCAATTAAGCAACATTTCACGTATCACTCAACTATGTTCAACCATAGTATAATATGGTTATACAGTCCCTTAAGAACCGATTTCGCTTATGTATACACATTCAACTCATTCCTAACAATTAAGGTAACCATAAATATAACATTGACAAAGGAATACAAGCTAAGATACATATATGAAACCTGATGCTGGAATATGAATGGAACAAACACGTTCCACCCAACCATAGAATAGAAAAAACAAGTTCACTTGTCCTGCTCCTCCCCTAGCCTGACCATGAGTGCATAAGGGAAAACTGAATTATCATCCTTAGATATAGTAACCATCCACAAGTCATAAAAATCCTTTCCCTCACACTAGAAATGTTCATAGCAACAAATAGTTTATTTTCTAACATACTAAGCAGTGTCGTGTCTCCTCCATATGTTGTTAAAATATGCATCCTTGTGCCTAGGTATTTCCTTCCCTCCTTGCGAAAATTCATAGCTTTACAAATCCCTGATTTTTAGGGGCTCCTAGTGGCCAAATTCCACTTCTGCCACTTGGCAAAATCAGCCTTGAGGTAACTCAAACCTATTCCCCACTCATGGAGTCATGGTCAACTATTTTTAACCTGGTTGGTCCATTTGTCTTCCAACATTTAATTTATTAAAAAAAATTCTTACACATGTGTCAAAATAAAGGAGGATAGTTAGGAAATTCAAATATTTTCCCAACAATCATCAAATAATTAGTTACAACAATCAAAATTCCAAATTCGAATTTTCCATAAATGACAAATAATTTCCAAATCCAAATTTTCCAAAAAACAGAGAATCGTTTTTTGGAAAATCCCTCTTGACAAAGAATAGTGTTATAACTAGAGGGTGCAAACAAGTGTCATTTCAAATGACTAAAATCTTGTTTAACATTTCTAATTATATTAATGGAAAGTAAATATGAAAGCATTTCACAGAACGTAGATATAGATTAAGACTGCTATATATATTTACGGAGAGCGTAAGATACGATTTTCACGGATTGTTAATATAATTTTACACAGGATGAAAATTATGGACTTCCCCACAGAGGACCGATCTTTTCGTATATATTACTGCTATATGTATACACAAGATGTAATTTACGAATTAACAGAGAGCTAATTTTTTCTACATATGTTATTACTGTATAATA
>JASDQU011176251.1:0-18514 GCA_032191745.1 Picea mariana
GAAATAGGGTGTTACAATCCCGATTAATCATTCGGTCAAGCTAGTCAATAAATGCAGTCTAATTTATCATCTACCATGAGCCCACTTAGCATGTCTAAAAAGTAAAAGGACATTAAGGTACAATCTAAATTAGCCTTAAAACTCAATCGTCAACCAAGTCTAAAATTAGTCAATAAATACACTCAAATTTTAACATAATTATGAATCTAAGTTAGCGGGTCCAAACTATAATTAGTTCATTAATTAAAACTCTAGTTAACATTAATGCAGTCTATTATAGAAAGCCTAAATTAATCCCTAATTTAGCTATTACCAATTTAAGACAATCATTTAAATTATAAGGGTATAATGCGATAGTCAAACATTATTAACGAATAGATGGCCAACATGTTGTGTAGCTGAAGTGCTTGAATAAACTTTTGAAGTGCATGAATAAACTTCCATACCATAATATAGCTAATATAATAAAGCTAACATTACTCAACTTAGGATGAAAGCAGTGTATGCCTTTTGCGAGATAATTATAATTTAAACACCCTAAATGACTCATGCCATTGATATTACTCTCACTAAAATCTAGACTACCCTGCACACAAGTAGGTTTTGTGGCACTCAAGCATTGAACCGTTTGAAACAATTGAATGACTTTAGGTTCATGTAGTAGGTTCCAGCTAAGAATATATTTAATGCTTACATAGACAGACACATGCAAAATGACAACAAATCAACCTCCTGAAAACAGATATGAAGGAGTCCAAGCCAAAATTCTGAATATGCTTGTCATAACTGAAAATCGAGGTTGTTAATGATCCAATTACTTGTTCCGAATTTAATAAAACACCTTGGCCAGACTAGTTATTATACTTTTCATTGAAGACATTGAATGTACATACTAAATCTCCAAGCGAAATCCTGAGCTGCCGGGAGTAATTCAAAACAATTCCTACAAAAATTAGACTTCGAATCTTGAGCAATTTTTTAGGCTTGAGCTCCAATTGTTTTTGTCCAGTTAGTAACAACATTATATGACTATCTGTATTGGTTATTATTAGAATGTAGTTATTGTTGGTTGTTTTTCAAAAGTAAATAAGGCATGCTAGACATTGGTGAATGAACTATTCCATTAACCTCACGAATTTCAGATTGAGACAAGACATTGAGTTTGAAGGTGGAATGCTTGGTTTATAAAATGGTTGGAGAGGTGACTAGAGACAAGGGTTAGAAGTTGTTCAAAGCCTCAAGGATTTCCGGTTGGTCTGGTTAGATAAAGGAGAGAACATTGCTGAAATACCACTGGATAAGGAGTCACGTCTCTGTTACGTGGATGCCAAAACTAAACAGGTTGTAATTTATGTAAGGTCCGGAGGGTCGACAGATACAGGTCTTGCTGAAATGCTGAGTACAGATGGTGAAAAGAGTCTGTAGACCATCAGGGAACGCAAAATTGAGATCACACATCAGTTTTTTTTTTAAACTTTCAAAGAAAGAGTAACCATGCTTGTGACAAAGTAAAGCATTGCCAGTTATTACTATGCGTGTTGAGAACCTCACTCTACCAAAGGAACTCTGTGCACATTCCACAATCTGGGATCTTTTTTATTTTCATGAGGCACAAGTTAGATCAATTGATTATCAAGCGAAGTTCAAGTGCCCTTCGCAATTTCTGATCTTGAATTCATATAGTTTTAAAACAGTAATTCGAAATGTTATGCAATGGAACCCAACTGGAATAGATTTAACATCGATGATTTGTAACGAATTTAACTGGAACGAGTTCCCAGATCCCATCACACCATTGAAATTTGGTCAAATAAAAAGGAGTCTTCTAAGTTTAACACCACCAACGCTGGGTAAATACGCTACCCTAACCAGGAAAATGCCCCAAAAATTGGCCAGGTAAAATTTCATTAAGGGTAATAAAACTCAGAAGACAATCGCCTAGGAGTACATGAGAACAGAGATAATATATTAAGAAAATAAAATAAAAATGCAGGGTCCAAAATGTGAATTGGGGTGTGGTGATACCGTGGATAAATGCCAACAATAAAAATAGAACGAAGTTCAAGTTGTAGGGAGGGATCATGACACATATTTGAGTTTTCAACAATAAGAACAAAGGGCAGAGTTACTAGGCAGACAAATGTAAAAAGTCACAAACCACACAGTAATTTCGCCAAGAGATGTATCAACGTGGACTTAATATGCCTGGAAATGAGGTGCAGGAGACAACTTCCAAATACAACAACAGAGGTAGACAACATATGGGTTCATCCTTAGCTTCACCATCCTCACACAGAAAAGCAGGGCATTGAGATCCATAGGTCTTTTAATGCTAAGGCGATGACCGTAGATCAGGCTCCTAGCTGACTGCTCAGGTGAGGACTGGTGCGCTATGGATGAGGGATAAAAACCTTGGGATCACAATCAACACACAGGGTGGTCACAACATGTGGGACAACGAAGGCCATGAGAGTCAACAATCATCAAGCTAGGCTAAGAAAGATTTCAGCAATCAATCTAAACACCCATTCTAATTACATAATCAACATGCAGATCCAATCATAAAACCTACAACAATCTACCATTCAAATGAAGAAAGCATACCATTGTCTATTCACCTGCTCTGAGTGACGTCTACGCGCTCTATGCAACTCCTGCACGTCGACCATCGAGACTTCACCGGTACCTCCCAGCCAATGCTAGGGGTACTCTTCTTCCCCCTTCGCCCCCTGAGCCACAAAGGGGCCACACACACTATCTGGAGGTTTCATCTAGCTCCTAGATCACCTCACAAGGCCGAGCTACCACTCCTCTCTGAGTTGGGTATCCCAACTCCCACAAGTAAATCAATCAAGTTGATATTTCTGCAGTGTAACATTACGCAAATAAAAGATGATCCTTCATCCTTCTCCTTCCTTTATTTTATAGAGTTTTGAACTTCCTTTCTTTCTTGCAATCTCATTTAATTAAAGTTTTGAAAATAAATTCCTAAAATTTCCTCTTCGCACAAGTGTCCCCCATCCCCTACATTCCTCCATAAATTAATTTCTTTAATTAAGTAATTATGTTTATTTCCCTCACCGACCTACAGTTACTCCTAGAATCACTCCTAGGTGTCCCCAAATTCTCTTACAGGTTTTAATAGCTTTCTTTTTTATTAAATTCCTAATTCAGTTTAAAATTAGAAGCTCTTAAATGGCAGATTCTTTACTAAGTTGACTTTCTTCTTTTTCCCTTTTTATGTTACCTCTTTTTCCGTAGTTTCCCCTTTTTTGATTTTCCCTCTTTCCCCTTTTACTTAGAACTCAAAAATCCAAGTGTGAAAATTAAATCTTTTTCCCTTTTCTTATTTAATTAGTATTCTTTAATTTATTAAGGTAATAAAACAATTAATTCCCTTTTTTAATTTTTAATCCAACAAAATTTTACTATTTTTTTTTTTAATAAATTAACTTTCTTACTCCCTTCATGTTACAAGATTTAACAAATATCATAATCAATTTTTTTTTTAGTTGTTTTTTTTTTATTATTTTTATTACTATTTTTTTTTTATAGAAGACAAAATTTTACCCCGAGCGTAATTTAGACTTAGGCCTTAAATTTTGTACTGGGTGACATTTAATTAGGGAAATTGTTTTAAAAATTACTTAACATGTTATTTGTCTTAGGTCCATCTAGGTTCATCCCTCTATCATCAACAACACGACGTACCCTTCAGGACACACTAGGTGCTCCATGGGTGCCACTCGCCTCATTTGTTCCTTTGTGCGATGTGCCCTTCAGGACGCACTACATGCTCCAAAGGTGCCTCTCACTTCTTCTGTTCCTTTGCGCGACGTGCCCTTCAGGATGCACTACGTGCTGCAAGGGTGTCACTTGCCTCTTGACTGATTTGGTAGACATCAATAACCCCTTGAGTCAACACTCCAGCAGGTGAACTTGTGGGAGACTAAGGGATTCTAAGGAATAATTCCCCCGCCTTATTGTGCGTCCCTTAGAATCATCGTGAGCGACTGTCGTAGTCTGCCTTCACAACATTGTGGGTCCTCTTGAACTAGGTAATCATTAACTTACAGTTCGAGCCACGATGGGAGTGCTAGTAGGCTATGACAGTGCTGTTGTCCACACCTCTCTGTCACATCTCTGGTAGTTGTGCATGGACCTTTTACTCCATATGTGAGTCTGGTCAACAAGCTATCGTCAGCCTGCATCATCAACAAATCATGTCAGAATATATCCATGTCATATCATCCGATCAGATGTGCTAATATCAAAGTAAAAACAATGAAACCCCAATGGTATCACTCCCTAACTCGATCCAGATTCTAAGGGGTTCCATCGATGCCTCGACATCCTCTAGGTCCGTAATCCTGCACACTCAGTAAAATTGAGTCAATAGAACTTGTCTATGTCAAAGCGGTGAAACAACATGTCATAACCCATAATGCCTCATAATCAAAATCAAAAGTTTTAATATCATAAAAATACGAATCACTTGCGAGTAAGTGTCCTCAAAGAATAAGTTCGTTCAGTGCGCCAGAGCGGGATGTTACAAATTCCTTCACAAATATTCATCACTTTAATATATGATCAACATCAATATATCATAATAGATGATCCACTAACATTACATTCAAACATAGATTGATTCTTTTATATTAAATACTTATCCCGATATCACTTGTATTTATTATAAATTCTTATCTCTAATTAAGGTGTCAAGTGTCCATTATAATGAAAAACATAATATTTGTCTATATTGAATCAATCAATCCCAAAGTCATTCCCTGAATCAATTTAAAGATAAGATTATTCGAGGTGATGGGTAAATAGGTCATACTGTAGAATGTAATTAGACTCTTAGGAAATGTCCCAAATATTCATGAAATATTATCCCTATTTTTTTGTGGAATATGGAAATAAACAACATTAATAGATATTTAAAAGTTATAGTTCAACATGTTAAAATAAAGCATCATAGAAGTACAAAATCATAGTTTTTTTAAGTGCTTCTTCATAAATTTTAGTTTAGAACATAAAGAAAATTTATGAGCTATAACCATCCTTGTAAACTTAGTCAAGTCTTACTTCCTCCCACATTGAAGATCAATAATATTCATTCTAAAGAATCATGCATTTCCATCAAAACTCTTCACAAAAAACTTTAAAATGTTGATTAATCCATAAAAGTGATGAAACCTTCATAAATATCCACCTTCCCATGTAAATCAATACCTTGAAAAGGTGTCCAAGATATCTACACAACCATATTATCACATATAAATAGCACTTTGTTCAATCTTGTAAAAAAATTAGGAAGCGAGAAAAGACGATGATAATTAGACCAATATTTATGCTTCTTAGTTGAGGCAAACGAATCATGAGAAAATTAATTTTACTGAGGCTTTCTATAACACAAACTCCTCTAATGACTTTATTACTTGTGTCCTACCTTTTCCAAAGATATAATCATATTTTAAATTTATTAACAATTTCATTTACTGATTAATACTTATTTATAAAGTCCATAAAATGTATAAGAATCATTTTTAACTCCATAAACATGTGCAATAACTTGTGTATGTGAATAATTCATTCAACAACTAAATTTGTAGCCAAAAGAATATTTATTTACAGAACCTTCTCCAATACAAAAACCTTTTACTAAAAAAGAGTTTTATATAACATAATCCATAATTTATATTTATTTTCAAAAACTTCTTCATTACAAATTTTTTTATTAGGAAGGATCTTTATATAAGCTATAGTAATAATTTACTAGTTCCAAAAGAAAAAAACTAGACTCATCTTCCAAAAACATGTGTTATTTAGTATAAGTTTTCTTAAGATCAAATGATAAGCTCAAGGTTAAATGACAGAAAGAACAAACATTGGAGATTTCGCTGAAAGTTTCATTGAATTTCTTATTTCACAATGTTATCATTTGAAAGCTTTGTAATCTCTTTCAGAACCACCTTTAGGTTATTACAAATGCTAAAATCTAAATGTCTCATACTTTAGAGATTTGTTATTTGAGAGGGAAAATATTTTAGCTTGATGCAATGACTAACGTTAAAAAGGTAAAGAGAAGAGAGATTACTTGTACCTTCATGGAGATTTCCAATTTCAATCCAACTCAAATTAAGAAATTTGAGTTGTTTCAGTTCCCATAATGATACTTGCAATGATTTTAATTATGTACTTCCTAGATCCAACACCTTAAGATAAGTGAGGCTTTGTATAAATGTTTCTGGAATCTCTTTCAAATCTAATTTTCCTACGAATAGGGTCACCGATTTTTTACATCTTAATTCCTTTGTGGGGAGAGACTTAATATGACTTCCCAAACCAATATTATTTTGCAGTCAATCCTGCTATCAGGGAATTGTTTATGTATTTGGCTTGGTCTAAACAAACATTTATCCTCAGTTTCTCCAATGTATATTTCCATGTCATTCACATCATCGTGAACTGTAATTACATTTTCTTGATGTTCCACTTGGAATAAGCAAGGATTTTCAAGAAACTTAACATATAAGTTGATCCATGTGTCTTTGGTGTTAATGAGAGGGGAATTTGACAACAGATTTTTCTTTGTTGTCAACATCTCATAGCACACCAAAGATTAAAAAAAATCGTTTCAACTTCATGCAAAATTTTGTCAACATGGATACAGAGAAGGTTCTTCCACTCAAATGCGTATGGTTTTATGTGGACATCCACATCTTGGGTTATGTCGACATTCATTTTAAGTTAATATTATATCATGAACATGGCTACTTCCTCAACTTCCTATAAAAATCTATCATAGATAAGAAGGGTTTTTAAAATACCAAATATGGAGGAAGGCCAAAACATAGCAAGCTAGAACAATGTTATCCACAAAATTTAATTTTATTTTAAACCCTTACCATTAAGAAGAGGAAACTCCTAATGAAGAGAGAAATATGGGCCTCACCATAGGAAATTCCCGAGGGAAATATCTTCAACCTGAAACAACAAACTAGATGTTGGATCCTGAAGATCCTCAGACCCGAGTTGAGAATCAAAACCCATTAAGGAATTCCAATAGCATATTAAACCAGTCACTAAAGAAATACATAAAGGAGATCTGTCAATTATAATACTAAACATCAATAAAATAATAGGAGGGAAGTTGATCAAATAACATCCTTCAATCCAAATTGAATATATACCTCAACTCAAATTCAATGACAACGCCATACCAATAAAACATGAGAAGACAACCGAAGTAAAAAACAATGATGAACACTTTGACAGGAAATGAAACAAAGATTAACCGTTCAAGTCTCTCATTTAGGTCTGGGAAAAAACTATCCCAATTATTAGATTCACAACCTAAATTTTTTATGGTTCCTCTCACCGATAAGGACCCTTTAAAGGAAAATGACCAACATTTTTCCACCAACAAATCTCATGCATGAGTCTTAACTTTCAGATATCCGAGTTTGAAGACATGATGACTATGTTTAGCACACATGATCTTGTCTCAGTTTCCATGCTTTAGTTCAATCTAAAACACCTACTATCTATATTGACTTCACATACTTTGTCTTTCCATTTACATTAGGTCCTAAGTATTTTTTTTCTCTACCAATCCATTTTTTGGGATGCCTTGTTCTCTTATACTAGTGTTTTCTACAACACTAAGTTTTTAAATGAGATTTCATTTGTTGTTAATGGTTCTTTACTTCATTCAGTTAGATTCTTGTTATCAACTTATCATTCATATCATTTTGCAGACAATGAGTGGAATTGTATCCTTTGGCATCACATATATAACAAATTAAAGGCAAGTTCTAAAGATTCCAAATCTTTGTCCTTGATATCCTCCACATGGGTGTGCAATCTTCGTGTTTTCTGCATGCTAGGTATTCTTCCTTGTGATGTTGTGTTCCTCCAAATATTAGGCACTCGATCCCAAGAATGCAAAAATAATAAATACTAATGTTCTAACTATTTCCACTACCCAAATTTGAAGTGGGTTTCTAATGTGATTTGCAGACACATAATGATTAGCTATAGGGAACACCTTTGCACATGGAAATGATAAAATCTCCCTCAATAAAGATTCCATATACATTGGAAATATAGTATAGAATCTTTGCTCATCCTGTTGGAAATCTACTACAAAAACTCTTCACAATCCTTGTTAGAAAACAATTGAACCCTAAGTGGACTAATCCAAATAAAGAGATTCTAGTAGACATTTCCATCATCCACACTATGTTGATGCATTCTTATGTCTAAAAATATTGTCATTATGAAACCTCTCCTCATGCCCAATTTTTCTTCATTTCTAGTATAAGAAACTACTCCAATGACAATACTATAAGATCCTTCTTTAAGATCAGAATATGGGAAGCTCTTTGAAGGGGGAAATGTTGATGATAGGTTTCCTTGCGATTCTTTTTTTAATTTTTTTTACTGCTAGAGCTTGCTTGTGAAAAATCATTTTGGTCATAGTATCTTTGAGGATCTTTAGATTTATCAGGTGAATTTTGTAAGAATTGAATTATTATTATACAAAAATCGTATGGCCTTGATAAGGGTTGAGTTAATGTCAATAAATGACTCATGTACTATGAATTAGTTAGAATTCACCTAAATATTCTTTTCCAATGAAACTAGAGGTATTCTCTACCTTTGTTGATAACTTAACTTGAATTTCAGTAGTCTTTCTAAGTCAAATATAATGACGCTTAAGAAACTGAACAAATAGTTACATATGCTTTCCATGAGATATGGAACAAAAAGCTTCTACATTGTAAATTTAGAATAAACTTCCTATGTTTTTTTTATGCAAAGAAAATAAACTAAGATGAGAAGTAAGCCAGGTTTGACACTACTCATAGGGCATATCATTATCATGCATGCATGAACTAGAAATATCTATGATAAATATTAAATGAGAGTCCATAAGGTGAGGCAAAGTGTTGATTAGGGTTACTAGTTAGCAAATAATTGGAGACACACATAGATAAAATATCATGAGCTAAGTTAGTGAAATACCCATCCATATCAAAACCATGAACACCATAATAGAAAAAATCTTACAAAGATGTCATCCACGACATTCGCATAACAAAAATAGTATTTCAACCCAATAATTCACATCATTTATCTTATCATTGTATGCATTTTTCATATCTTTGCATATAAAAATGTATAGACTTACACATAAAAGTAATTACCCATAAATGAAGATATCGATCTACAAGCAGGGGTCTCCTCACATGACATAGCCGTGAGTTCATAACTATGGTTCACTTAAAAATTCATAATGATGAGTAGTTGGGAACAAATAAAAATAGTAAATGAAGTTTTTGATGACACAATAAGAGAATGATAAGGTTCTTGATATGGATATGTTGATTTGTATCCATTTGGGGTGTTAGTTAAAATAACTCTCTGGACCAACATTCATAACTTGAGAAAAAATACTCAGAATTGTAGCATAAATATTGAGAACCCTTAGTTTCTTCAAAATGAAATAACAACTATTAAAAACTAAAATCCTCAATCAAAACAACAATCTTTGAATATGTTAGTTTAAACACACAATGCTAGAAATTAAGATGACCAGGTCTTCATATTTAGGGGGAGTGTTACACTCTTGGACTTGTCTCTAATAATTTGGGAAGAAATCACAACACTTCCAACCCTTTTAATAATATCCCAAGAAAAAGGAATACACAAAATACAAATTTTGGGGGACTCCAAACTTTGCATTGACTAGATCAACAATTATTTTGTTTTTACATAATATCTTCTTGCAACCTCTTTTGGATTATATTTTTCTTCTCAAAAAGAATTTTAGAAATATCTCCTTTACTGATATCTACAGGGAACATAATGGTTTAGAATATGGACTATTGAAGCAGGTTGTACAAGTCCAAGAAGGCATGTTGGAGATGACAAAGCACAACTTGGAAGGATATTTCCCTCTAGAACTAATACAACTTACCCATTATTTGTGTTACTATTATAAAATGATCATGATGTATTCCCTCTATATGTTTATGTTTTTATTCTAACAATTCTCATAAGGTTGTATAAGTTGGGACCATGATATTTTATGAATCTTATGATGGTTTGTTGGTTTATTTTTTTACCAAACTTATAGTCTCATTTTTTGATGTACATTGGAAAATTTTTATAGCACAGGTTTAAATTCAATAATACTTAAGGATCAAAGCAAAATATCATCCATCCTTTTAGACATGATATCAATATAGGATATATATGTGTGTGTTGATAGCTATAATGGTCACAATGACCTCGTCCTTATGCATTTTCAAAGTGCAACACTTTTTCATCTTGAACAAAGGTTACTATTTGTTCCTTGAGAAAAAAATGTGAACAAACAACCATCAAGATAAATAAATCAAATGAGAGCCCATGAAACTTTAAATTCCCATCGCTGGTCATTTTGGCCCTCAAATATGATCTAAAATTTTAGTTTCCGATCAACAAACATAGAAAATGTGGTCAAATATATTTGAAGATATAGTTAAAACCATAAAAATAATAGGTAAAGATCCTTCACAAATTCCAACATTATAGCCTAGTGTTTCCAAAAAAAATTATGGTTTCATAAGAAGTCAATCGGTTTCACTTAGATAGCCCATGTAAAATTATTCTTGAAAAAATAAATCAAAATGAGGTTCAACGAAGAAAGGTTGTTTGGAACTTGAGAAATATACTAATTATTGGAGAGTTTTAGAGAATTGAGGACTTGTATGGATCCCAATGAATAATGAACAAGATCTCTTAATTTATTTCTAGTGAGGTTTATTTCAGAGAGAGCATCATAGATCTATAATGTACAAGGTACAAACCCAAAGAGCATGTTATGCTACCAAAGAGACCATTATTTATTGCATCTAGTCCAACAAACAACATTGCCTATCTGATTCCTTGATTCTAGCTTCCTAAGAACTAATTTCTTTTTATGATCAAAACAAAGTTTTTACATTTATGATTTATTGATTCATTTCACCCTCAAAATTAGTGAAGATCAAATCAAATATGGTGGCATTGGGTAATCCCTAGAGACAGGGTGGTAGCCTACCACTTAGAATATTATTTCTTAATTGAATGTGTTCAAGTTCAAACAATCCCCATATTATTTGAGAATATCACATGTAATTAAATTTTGGAAAATAGGAAAGAAAAACATTTGACCTCTTTACAAATATATAGGAGTATCATACCAACAAACCCATTATCTGGTGCTTCTACGTTACTAACATCAAACAAACTACCAAGGATTTATGGTAATAGGCCAATGATATTGTCCCTCTGAGATAACATAACTTTCCAAACCATTTGGACTTTTTCCCAAAAAATGTTTAGATGGAATTAAAGAGACACCCCATTTTTCAATGTTGCAAGCTTAGAGAAAGCCCCATTGAACGAGTATTAGAGACACAAAAATACCTCAAGGACATAAGGTTTCTAAACCTTAAAGGGATATCTCATATAATATAACTATATTAGAGTTTCAACTGATATAACTTCATAAGCATTATGATTTCTTATGGTATAATTTATGTTAAATAATTGTAGACCACATTAGGTTTCCTAGCGATTTAATATTATTGATATAAGGCAATATAGGTTCTATAAGGGTATGGTTTCACAACTACAACCGACTAAGGAATCTTAAGATTCATATTTTTGCAGGTACCAAGCTTGAATCCAAAGGATTATCATCTAAGTTCAAAGCATACAACTAAATCAAATTTGTGACACAAATATGGAACTTACTAGAAAATTTGTTATTTGACAATTTTAGACTTTGTAGGGGGCTGAGTGTGGAAACATTAGGTAAAATTTCGGTCAAAAAATTAGATTTAAGGTTTAATGTTTAAAATTGAATATCATTAATAAACAACCCACCTTGAGTGATTCCATAGAAAAAATTATAACCCAACTAAATACCTTTAAAGGCCTTTGGCCCACAAATGAAAGAAGAAGGAACACCACTTGATCCATTTCTCTCCAAATTTATTTCTATGACCAAACCAACAATTTTGCAAGTGATTTCATTTCATTCTTAATTGTAATCCTATTGATTCCACTAGAGAAAGTTCCTCTAAAGTGTATACCCCTTCTCAAACATTCAAACCTGAAGGGCACATACCCTAGCTTGAACTCTAATTAGTTCTTGGATCCAACACAAAGTTGTAGCTACCCAATTTCACACCATGTGTTTGTGAACCAATACTTGCAACTTTACTATGCCTTGTAAATCATGTAGGTCTCATCTTGCCTAGAACTAACATCTAGTATGCATCCAATCAAGTTTCACTTCCTAAAATGCAATATTGGAAGGCACTATAGCAGTCATGGAAACCTAAAATTGCATAATCTAACCTTCCTATCTCAACAAATTGAGCTTGGTGCCATGGAATAAAGTAAAATATGTAAGGCATCCTTGACACATTTTCAAAGAATCTAGTATGAAACCCTTCATTGAACCAAGGGAATGACCAAGGATAGCACATGAAGTTTTTCCTCTAACTAGGGAAATTGCAAATAATACTATTTTGAGACCTATTTCATGCTTAAATTAACCATCCAGAGGGATCCTTTCTTTCATGTCATTTTTGACATTTACATCAGAATTCAATTCCTATGAGAGAGCGCACTTCATTGGAGGAGTTACATTGTTATTAGAGGTAGACATGGAAAGAACACTCTTTGAAAGATAATTTTAACACCAATTTGAATGTATAATGTCTTGGAGAGAGGACACACCCACTTCGAGCCAATTTCATGCACTCATTCATGGAAGTAGTTACATACAGTTATGGTCACACTTCATAGGGAGTTACATCCAAAAATATCTATTCTAGGAACATGTTGAGGTAAAATTAGTTGGGAGCAATGTTATTGAGTTTGAACCCGAACCCACTGGTCCAAACGCTTAACTAGCCCCCAAACCAATGGTTGAACCAAACAAACTATTTCATACTCAGTCTAAATAACTTCAAACAAAAGAAAACCCTTGCCCACTCTCTCACAAACCCTGAAACAATTAAACTTTTCATATTTGTGTATTTAATAGTAAATCAGGTCAATCTTAGTTCCCTATCGATTTGACTATTATCGGTTCTAGTATTGGTCCCAGTCCCATTTCTAGTTCTTACAACTTTTCTTTCGAGTTACATTATACTATAGAGATGCATGGATATGAAACCCTACATATAATTACCTTTTAAATGAAATATTGATCCGAAAAAACCCATAAATGGTAAAGATTTCAAATAACATAAAAATAAAGAATGGAAAAAAAAACTAGAAGAAACCCTACAAGATTCCCTATGCCATCGAATAAGATCATATAAACACATGCAAACTCTTCTCAAGGAATTTTGGAATGGAAAACTTCACATACAAAACTCACCAGGAAGAACTTTTTGACCTACAAAACACTTGGAGGGTGAACTCCACTTTTCTTGTTATTTACTAAATGAAAAACAACATCATTACATTTCATAAAAATTTCAGGAGGAAAAGTTGCATTCCCTACTCCTAACTTCCCAATTTTTCTTGGGAGAATGTGGATTTGAAGTGCGAAGGATTGAATTTTGTTCGACGAATGTGGATTTGAAATGTAGAGGGTGAAATTCTTATGGGCAAATGCAAATTCGAACTGCAAAGTGTAGAGGGATAAAAATTCCAACGAATTAAAAAAATTAAAAATATACTTGGCGAAGAGGTTAAGTATTTATCCATTAAATGCATTTTCTGGGCTAAACTTCATAAATTTCATACATCATTATATTATAAAAATTTCTCCCACTTGAAATTTTAGGGCCTCATATTTTTCCCAATGGCAAAATTTTGCCCCTAAAATCATCTATGATTCCATGCTTACACATTATTTTATGCTTTGTTCCCCTCTTAATTTAATTGTTGATTTGGTATTTTATCCACACATGTGTATTGAATTACTCTTTAGACTTATTGTATTTTCATTGATTTCCTAAATTGATTTAATTCACCCCTCATTAGCTACTTTATAAAATTTGTTATTGTCCTCCCAGTAAACTAGAATTAGGCTTAGTTATATTTTTAATTAAAAAATATTAGACCATTAGGGACTATGATTAAGAAACTCAGTCTGTAATTAATTAATCAATTAATTAATTTAGCACTGTTAAGGATTTTACAAAGTTTACCATTCAATCAGTTTTCTAGGCTAGCTAGATTCATTGAACCATCGTTTTTTTTTATACTGTAACATGCCCTTCAAGATGCACTCTGTGCTCCAAGGATTCCACTCACCTTTGTTCAAAATTTTAATTATGCGACATGCCCTTCAAGACTCATTACGTGCTCCCAGGGTGCCACTCGCCTTTGACTATTTTTGGTAGTTTTCCAACCCTTGGAGTCATTACTCCATCAAGTGACCTTGTGAGAGACTAAGGGAATCTAAGGAATAAGGACCCTACCTTATTGTGTGCCTGTTAGAATCTTTGTGAGAGACTATCTTAGTCTTCCCTCATGGCATCGTGGATCTCTTGAAGTAGGTAATCGTTAACCTACAATCTGAGCCACGATGAGAGTGCTTATAGGATGTGGCATGGCTGTTGCCACATGTATCCCTCAATATATGGTTGTTGTGCATGGCCCCTTTACTCCTTATGTGAGTCTGATTATCAAGCAACTGTCGGCCTGCATCCATCAACGAAACACTATCATCAGCCCATAAAAGCATCATAATATACCTGATCATATGTCACATATGCATAAATACAAGTAACCAAACCATATACAGTCCCCTCCCTGACTCGATCCGGAGTCCAAGGAGGTCCATTGATGCCATCGACATCCTGTCAAGTGTCCTGCACAGTCAGGGAAACTCGTCAATAGCATCTGTCAATACATAGATATCAAATCACATAACATTATAATCATCAACATCATCATAAGAATCCATAAGAGGAAAAACAACCATATACTAAAACCGAATCACTTGCACGCAAGTGTCCTCAAAGAATAATTCAATCACGAGCCCACAAGAGCGGGATGTTACATACAACCCCTCTTGTTTTAAACTTCGTCCTGAAGTCTCAAAGTAGATATGTGAAACAAATAAAGTATCTAACAATATCTAAATGTCTAAATATCAACAAAAATGGAAATTGTTGGCACATATCATATGTGTCCTCCCACGTAACTAAGTGTGGACTATAATTGTCCCACTGGACCTTCACTCGATCGACTGCTTGAAGCCATAGTTGTTGAATTTGAGGGTTCAAAATGCGTATTGGCTTTGTCATGAGAGATCCCTCATCTGACACCTGCAAATAACTCAATTCAATCACATGCATAGGATCACTAACATAATGTCACAAACAGATACAAGATAAACATCGCGCAATGCCTCAAATAATGAGGCACATTTATTCGATAGGAAAACTTCATAATTATGGTCAATGCGATGCACATTGGAGAAAAAATTTTTTCGATCTTGCACTTCTTCCATCCCTTTTTATTATCCTTTGTGTTTTTTCTTCAATTTCTTGGATCGCTTCTGGTCCTACCAGGACCCTATCCTCAAGTCGATCCCACCTCAATGGTTTCCGACATGGTATCTAGTACAAAAACTCAACGGTTCCATCATAATGGTACCTTGATAGTTGTTGTTGTATCCAACTCTACCAGTGTCAAGATATCTTCCCAAAGCTTTATTCATTCTGTCACGTAAATACAAAACACATCTTCCAAAATCGGTTCATTCTTTCTATCTATCTGTCAGTCTCTGGGTGATATGTTGTAATGAAGTTTAGTTATGTTCCTAGGGCCTCTTAGGAACTAGTCTAGAATCATCATGTAGCCACCAATCTTCTATTGAATACTATTCTTTTTGGAATGCCATGCAATCTCACAATCTTGCTAATAAAACTCTAGCCATGTATGGTGTCTGATACATCATACACATAGGAAGAAAATGTGCACTCTCCATCAGAATGTCAACTACCATGATAATCAATTTGTGCCTCGTGGTTGTCAATGGAAATACAACAATGAAGTCCAACTAAATGGCCTCTTAATTCGATTATGGATTAGCATGTGGCATATTAATCCTTCCGGATGTCTATGTTTAGCTATCACTTGCTGACATTCTAGACCTCTCACCACGTAGTTGACTGTGTACTCCTTCATTCCTTTCCAAAAGAATAATGGATTATGATATTCTCTCATCATATTGACTTCTGGATGAGCCATGTACACTTCTCTATGAGCTTCGTTTAAGATCAAATTTCTCAATTCGTCGCTAGGCGTTATGTAAATCTGGTTATTAAACCTCATAAACTATCATTGTCCAATGTAAATACCTCAAAAAATGGTACCTCACACTGTAAAGTTGGAATATATTTTTGAATATTCATCTAAAGAGGTATGACTAAAAATATGTGTGATCTCCAACTCAACGCATCTCCCACTCTGTTCACTATCCCTTTTATGTAGGTAATCTTAAAATCATACTCGCTAAGCAATTATGACCAATGCCCTTTTCACGCGTTCAAGTCACCTTGCATAAAAATGTTTTGCAAACCATGGTGGCTTGTTTTCAATTTGAATTTTCTTCCAATCAAGTAGTGCCTCCATACTCTCATGGCATACACAATGGCCAACAACTCCAATTCATGTGTCGCATAGTTTTCATCATGCTTTCTTAACTTCCATGAGATGTAATTGATCACTTGATCATTTTGCATCAAGACTCTACCTAAGCCTTCCTTGGATATTTTTGTGCATACCAAGAGGTCCTCATCCATGTTAGGGGATTTTGGTATCAACACTATTGCTTGCAATTCCATAATCGGATTTTATACCTTCCAAAAACTTTCGATGAACCATCGATAATATCCATCTAAACCCATGAAGCTACGCACTTCTGGCATGTACATCAGCGTAGGCCATTCCATAATATCCTCTAGCTTTGTTGGATCCAAAGTGATTCCTTTGTCGGAGACAAAATGCCCTAAGCAATGAAATCTTAAGAGCATCGTGACAGTTTCCCATAATTTGTGTTCTCGTAAACGTTGTAATATTAAGCGAAAAATTTTGTCATGCTCCTCTATCATCTGAGGATCTATCAATATGTCATTAGTGAATACTTGAACAAAATTTTCCAAGTTTTAGCGGAACACCCCATTCATCAAGCTCGTGAATACCCCTGGGGAATTTTTTAGTCCAAACGGTAAAATGGTAAACTCGTAATACTCGAACCTCGTCTTGAAGGAGGTCTTAGGAATGTCTTCCTCCTTGATCCATAACTGGTGATATTTTGATCTCAAATCAACCTTCAAAAATACCATCACTCCTTTCATTTTATCAAACAAATCATTTATTCTTGGAAACTGATATTGGTTCTTGATCGTTGCCTTGTTCAATTGACGGTATTCAATGTAGAGTCTCTACGACCCATCCTTCTTTCGCATGAAAATAACAGGCGCACCCCAAGGTGACACACTTGGATGCATAAGTCCTAGGTCTAACAAATCCTTCAGTTTCACTTTCAACTCATGTAACTCAAGCATTGACATTCGATAAGTGTTCTTGCTATCGATTCAATTCCAATTTTCGAGTCGATCATAAACTCCAATCTCTCTTTTGGGATGCAAGCCTGGTAAATCTTCTGGAAATACATTAGAAAACTCTCATACTACTGGAAGGTTTTCTAGTCCTTTCATAATCCCTTGTCGTTCAATACTAGTATTGCATATATCTTGCATCCCTTGAGCATGCTCTTCTGTAGTTGTAGGGAATAAATGAACCTTCGGGAAACTCCCTTGTTTCTTCCTACAATCACCCATCTCTATCCCTCTTCATCAGTCATACTCAACTGCTTTGCTTTACATTTGAGTATCATATTAGGAAATTCCACCCTATCCATACTAATTATGATGTCATAAGATCCTAAGATTGTGACATACAGGTTGGAGTTCATTACAATATTCCCCCAAGTTGAGGCTATGAATCTAATGGGCCTTGCCAAAATCTACTACTATAGTGTTTCTGGCTGACCTAACTACTCTCTCCCTTTCAATTGGACAGTCATGCAGGTAATGTAGCTCTCCACATGTCCAACATCTAGTCTTTGGTCCATTACTCTTGGTCCCCAAAGTATAAGTTGTTGGCCTACCTGCCTAAGCTCTTGGTTCGTTTTGTTAAACCATCCTAAGTTTTTGCTTCTTCAGGAAATGATGCGATGTGGATTTCATATGTCTTGTCGTTCTTGAATGAGTCCTACTATTTAGTTCTAATTGATGATGTCAATCAGAGTTCATTTAATGTCAACCCAGGAAGGTAAACTTAGAAGCGCTACCTAAAATATATAGATCTAGAAAGATTCCTAATATGTCTGAGATCTTAAAGTTCCCTTACAAGAACATATTCATCAAAATCTCTTTCAACAACTAATCAAACCTAGATCTAACAATTGTCAAGACCCTAAGGTTCTCTTACA
>JASDQU011176251.1:29788-45340 GCA_032191745.1 Picea mariana
TAAAAATGAAATGACGACAAATAAGTTCACCCTCCAGAGTACACAACCCATTAATACCTATGCAAATTTGATATCATCTTGGGGTACAAGGCAACAATTTATAAACAATAGACAATTTATGTTATTATGACATCTAGTCTACAATAAAGTATCGTATGCAAATTGGGGTATAGTGATAGCTATTATAATTCTAATCATTCAAGTCGATTTCGTGTAGTAGCCATTCAATTTCTCTGTTAGTATAAAACTTTAAGGAGACTCGTCGATCCCAATTAAGAAATCATTAGAGTTTACCATAATATTTAAAACCCTACACAATTTAATTTCATACAAAAACAATTTTAGACGAGAATACCATAGTTGACGATGAGGAGTCGAAGAGGTTCTCCCATGCTTGTGCTATGTCTAGTTCCCCACTTGCTAACTGTGAAGACTTCAATAGTATGACCTAGCCAATGCTAGGGGTACTCTTCTTCCCCCTCACCCCCCCTATCTGCAAAGGGGCCACACACAAACACAACCCGAATACTCTAGCTCTCATCTCGCCTCGCAAGGTAGAGATACCACTCTCTCCTAGAGTTGGGTATCCCAACTCTCACAAGAAAAACTAGTCAATAAATTCTGCAAGCATAAATTTACTCATACTAGTCCTAATCCATTCCTCCTCTTAGTGATTTCCTTCATATAATTTTTGTTAGTGACCACTTGTCATTTGCACATTTAATTCGTTTCTTTAATAATTTAACTAGAAACTATTTCCCCTATACACTTGTCACTTTTTCCCTTAGTTTCACTAATAAATTTATAATTTAATTAAATTACGTGTCAATTTTCATCACCCATCCAAAAAGTGCTCCTAAAAACACTCCTAGTTGTCCCTTATTCCCTTTATTTCCCATTTTTTACTGACGCCTTTCTAAAATGGAGTTGAGTTCAAATATGGAACACCTCCTAGTTATACTAGAGTCTAGATGTCCATCCATGCTTACACATTCTTTTATGATTTATTCCCTTCTTAATTTAATTTCTAATTCGGTATTTTATGCAGACATGTGTATTGAATTACTCTTTAGACTTATTGTATTTTCGTTGATTTCCTAAATTTATTCAATTCACCCCTCATTAGTGATTTTATAAAAAAAATTATTGTCCTCCCAGTAATCTAGACTTAGGCTTAGTTAGATTTTTAATTGATTTTTTTTTTTTTTTTGTTAATTTGTGCGGAACCTGTTGGCTACGCGATTAACCTGTGGCTTGAGAAATCGCGACTCAGGGGCATCTAAGCCGTCAAAATCACCCGAGGATCGCACCCGGTCTGAGCCACACCAACCCTTAACATGGTTGGATTTTTTGTCCCCGCAGGTTTCGAAACGGTGAATTTAACATCACGGAGTGGCTTAACAACACACTCCGTCACCGACTGTCCTACACCTTGGGGACTTAATTGAAAAATATTAGACCATTAGGGACTATGATTAATAAAATCAGTCTGTAATTAATTAATCAATTAATTAATTCAACAATGTTCAAGATTTTACAAGGTTTAACATTCATTCAATTTTCTAGGCCTCCTAGATTCATTGACTCATCATTTTTGTTATACTACGGTGTTCCCTTCAAGATGCACTCTCTGCTCCAAGGGTGTCACTCTCCTTTGTTTCAAATTTTAATTATCCGACATGCCCTTCAAGATGCACTACATTCTCCAAGGGTGCCACTCGCCTTTGACTGGTTTTGGTAGTTGTCCAACCCTTGGAGTCAATACTCCATCAGGTGATTTTGTGAGAGACTAAGGGCCTCTATGGAATAATGAACCTTACTTATTTCATGCCCTTTAAAATCTTCGTGAATGTTTGTCTCAGTCTTCCCTCATGACATTATGGATCTCTCGAACTAGTTAATCATTAACCTACAATATGAGCCATGATGGGAGTGCTAGTAGGTTGTAGCAGGGATGTTGCCATACCTCTCCCTCAATATCTAGTTGTTGTGCATGGCCCCTTGAGTCCTTATTTGAATCTTATTAGTAATCAATTGTCAGCCTACATCCATCAAAGAAACATTGCCAATGACCCATGAAAACATCATAATATACCTGATCATATGTCACATATGCATAAATAGAAATACCAAAACTATATACATTCCACTCTCTGACTCGATCTAGAGTCCAAGGATGTCCATTAATGTCATCAGCATCAACATCCTATCATGTTTCCTTCACACTCAGGGGAACTCGTCAATATCATATTTCAATACATAGATATCAAATCACATAACATCATAATCATCAACACCATCATAAGAATCCATAAGTGAAAAATCAACCATATACTAAAACCGGATCACTTTCACACAAGTGTCCTCAAAGAATAAGTCAATCATGAGCACTCAAGAGAAGGATGTTACATACACCCACTCTTCTTTTAAACTTCGTCCTAAAGATTCACAGTAGATATGTGTAGTAAGTAAAGTACCTAACAAGCTCTAAATGTCTAACTATCAACAAAAATGGAAACTGTTGGCACATATCATATGCGTCCTCCCAAGTAGCCAAGTGTGGACTTTAATTGTCCCATTGAACCTTGACCCGATCGACTCTTTGAAGCTATAGCTATCGAATGTGAGAGTCCAAAACGTGGATTGTCTCTGCTGTGAGAGAACCCTCGTCTGACACCTGCAAAGAACTCAAGTCAATCACATGCATAGGATCACTAACATAATTTCACAAACAAATACAGGATAAACATCGCACAATGCCTTAAAGAATGAGGCAAACCTAGTCGATATGAAAAATTCATAATTATGGTCAACTCGATGTGCATAGACAAAACGCTTCTGCCGATATTGCACTTATTCCATACCTTTTTGTTATTGTTTGTATTTTTTCTTCCATTTCCTAGATCTCTTTTGGCCCTACCAGGCCCTTTTCCTCAAGTCGATCAAAGCTCAATGATGTCTGACATGGTATCCTTCACAAAAACATAAAGCTGCCATCATAATGGTATCTTGATAGTTGTTGTTGTACGCAATTCTACCAGTGTCAAGATCTCTTCCCAAAGCTTCAGTCGGTCCATCACATACATACAAAAGATATCTTTCAAAATTGGTTTGTTCTTTCTATCTACTCATCAATATCCGGGTGATATGTTGTACTAAAGTTCAGTTGTGCTCCCAAGGCCTCTTGGGAACTAGTCCAAAATCATCTTGTAGCCACCAATCCTCTATCAGATGTTATTCGTTTTGGCATGCCATGCAATCTCACAATCTTGTTGATAAAAATTTGTCCATGTACGGTGCCTGATACGTCATACGTACATGAAGAAAATGTGCACTCTTCATCAGAGTGTCAAATACCATGATAATCGAGTCGTTCCTCTTGTCCTTCAGTGGAAATCCAACAATGAAGTCCAATGAAATGGCCTCCTAATTCGATTCTATATTAGCGGGTAGCATAGTAATCCTATCGGATGTCTATCTTAAGCCATCACTTGTTGACATTCTAAACCTCTCACCGCATAGAGGACTATGTCCCCCTTCATTCCTTTCAAGAAGAATAAGGGCTTAAGGTATTCCCTCATATTCATGACTCCTAGATCAGCCATGTACACTACTCTATGAGCTTCGTTTAGGATCAAACGTCTCAATTCGTCGCTAGGTCATACATAAATCTGGTTATTAAACCTCATAAACTGTCGTTTTCCAATGTAAATCCCTAAAACATTGGTACCAACATGGTGTCTTGGCCAATATTTTCCTTAACCTCGTTATAACAGTCATCGTCGCACTGGAAAGTTAGAGTATTTTCTTGAAGATTCGTCAGAAGAGGTATCACTGAAAATATATGTGGTCTCTGACTCAATGCATCTTCCACTCTCCTCACTACCCCTTTTATGTAGGTAATCTTAAAATCATACTTTCTAAGCAGTTCTAACCAACGCCCTTGTCGCGCATTCAAGTCACTTTACATAAAAATGTTTTGCAAACCACAGTATTTTGTTTTCAGTTCGAATTCCCATCCAATCAGGTAGTGCCTCCACACTTTGAGGGAATACATAATGGAAAACAACTCCAATTCGTGCATCTGTATTTCTCCTCATGCTTTCTTAAATTCCATGAGATCTAACTGATTAGTTGACCATATTTCATCAAGACTCCTCCTAAGCCTTCCTTGGATACGTCTGTGCATACTAAGAGGTCCTCATCCATGTCAGGGAATTTTGGTATTGGTTTTGTCATCAAAAAAATCCTTGAGACATCGAAATGCTTCCACACATTTCTACATCCATACACACTTCTTTTTTTTTCTTTTGCAATTCCATAATCGGATTTGCTACCTTTGAAAAACCTTCGATGAACCATCGATAATATCCAACTAAAACCATGAAGCTAATCACTTATGGAATGCACTTGAATGCATGCCATTCCATAATATTCTCTACCTTTGTTGGATCCACAAGGATGCCTTTGTTGGAGACAACATGCCCTAAGCAATGAAACCTTGAGAGCATTACGATCGTTTCCTGTAATTTGTTTTCCCATAAACACTGTAATACTAAGCGCAAAAGTTCATCACGTTCCTCCATCATCTGATGATATATCAAAGTGTCATTAGTGAATACTTGAACAAACTTGTCCAATTGTTAGAGGAACACCCCATTCATCAAGCTCATGAATACCACTGGGGAGTTTGTTATTCCAAACAGTAAAATGATAAAATCGTAATGCCCGAACCTCATCTTGAATATGGTCTTAGGAATGTCTTCCTCCTCGATCTGTAAGTGGTGATATCTTGATCTCAAGTCGATCTTCAAAAAACATAGTCGCTCCTTCCATTTGATCAAACAAATTTTCTATTCTTGGCAAAGGATACTAGTTCTTGATCGTTGCCTTGTTCAATTGATGATAGTCAATGTAGAATATTCATGACCTATCCTTCTTCCGTATAAAAATAATAGATGCACCCCAAGGTGACACACTTTCATGCATAATTCATAGGTCCAACAACTCCTATAACTTAGGCATTGGCATCTGATAAAATGTTCATACTATCGGTTCAGTTCCAAGTTTTGAGTCGATCATAAACTCCAACCTCTCTTCCGGATGACAAGATTGGTAACTCTTATGTAAATACATCAGCAAACTATCATACTACTAGAAAATTTTCTGGTCCTTTCGTATGCCCTTATTTTTCAACACCACAATTGCATATAGGTTGCATCGCTTGTGCATGCTCTTCTGTAGTTGTAGGGAATAAATGAATCTTAGGGAAAATCCCTGATTTCTTCCTATAATCGCTCATCTCTGTCCCTCATCATCAATCATACTGAACTACTTTGTCTTACAGTTGAGTATCGCATCAAGAGATTCCACCTAATTCATATTGATTACAACATCCTAAGATCCTAATATTGTGACATACAGGATGGACTTCATTACAATATTCCCCCAGGTTGAGGCTATGAAACCGATGGGCCTTGCCCAAATCTCCTACTGTAGTGTGTTCGGATGACCCGACTGCTTTGGCCCTCTCAATCAGTGTTAAATATCTAGAGAGGTAGTGGGGGGGCCCAGAGAGCCCATANAGATATAATAAATGGGTAGTTAGATATAATAAATGTAAGAGGACTTCTTAGAAGGTTCTACTTCTAGAAGATTCCTCCTCTAGAATGTTCTTAGGTGATGGTAGCACTATATAAAGGGGTTCAAGAAATATAAGGGGACATGAAGAAAATTATTGTATCGTGAGTTGCAACTCAATATGAGGATGCCCCCTCGAAGAGGCAAGTGAACAAGAGAGGATCTCTTCCATAATAGGATCCATTGTATGGTGTTTCCCTACCTCAAGGTTTTTTATAATAAAGTTCTGGTTTTCTATATTTTTCTCTGAATATTTGTAATATTTTTGTATGCAAGTATTTTTTTCTTATCAACTGGTATCAGAGCACTTTCCTTAGTAGACATTGTGGGCAAATATTTTTTATTTTTGTAGATTTTTTTTTTTCCAAAAAAAAAGAGGGCCACGACATTATAGATGTTTTTGGTATAATTTTGTAAAAACATTTCATAAAACGGTTGTAGATCTCATTTCCTCTCAGAAAAAACCCAGTTTGAAAAAGAAAATCGTCAGAAACGAAATCTAGGAAGTCAAGATATTGAAGTTTTAAAATCTGCAATTTTTTAGGGTTTTCTCAGCGAACGATGGCGTGATTGTTTTTATTTCCATAGCAGCTGGAGGTTTAATTTACCCAAACAAATTACAGATAATAGTTCCTATCACAATTTCACCCAATTTCAAAAAATAAATCAGCCAAAACGGAGTCTAGGAAGTGAAGTTATGAGCATTTTAAATTCAGCAGTTTCTTAGGGTTTTTCCAGAAATCGCCGCGATTTTCTGCAGTAATTTATTGTTCTATTTTTTGGGTTTTTTTGTAAAGGCATCGGGACTGAAGAGTTCATAAATTTTCATAGGGTGCTCATATCAATATTTCTTCTCAAACCCTCAAAGAAATTATACAGATTACTGAAGAATTCAAAGCCCGATTGTTTGACACATTGAATGACAGATTGAATGACTTTGTAGATGGCCTCACGGACGACCTCATTGATAGATTTCATAGTATTCAAGATTCATTGGATAACATGCAGAACTAATTTCTTATGGTGGACCTCAGGGATGAATATAATCAGGAAATATATGCTTGGTATGATTTTGAGGCCGGTTGCGATGATTGGTATATGGATAGTTTTCATTTCTAGGATGCCAACCACTTCCATATTTTATTTGATGACTCTACTCCACCTTATGTAGAGAACATCAATGTCCCACATCGAGAGCTAGTTATAATTACCAACGTCCATCCTACATATTCTACAATGGTATTGTTCATTCCAGATTCAGCGTTGACCCTTTCCCACTATGTGGCTGGATATTCTTATTTGGATCCACATGATAGGTGTCAGTATTGGGAGCATCATTTTCAGTTGGTTATTGGGTGTCAATATCTTCCGTGTGGAGTTCACATGAGAACTTGGACATGGAACCCTAGTTTACAATGGTGATTGGACTAGTTCAACATCGTGGCTTTTATTTATCAATGGGGCCCTGGTTCTCTATTCTACTTCATCAGTATGGTTCAAAATTATCCATGGGACATTGGTTCTCTAGTCTACTTCAACACTATGGTCCACGCCTATCCATGGGACGTTGGTATATGGTTTTACATAAAGCATTGAGGACAACGCTTTCATAAGGGGGATGGAATGTTACGTAGCTAGAGAGGTACTGGGGGGGCGCAGAGGGCCCATAATGATAATAGTGGATGCCATTCAATTTAAGGTGGACTAGGTCCACTATATTATTAAACAAGGCCCACTATGGTAGTTAGATATAATAAATGTAAGAGGACTTCTTAGAAGGTTCCACTTGTAAAAGATTCCTCCTCTAGAATGTTCTTAAATGATGGTAGCACTATATAAAGGGGTTCAAGCAATGTAAGGGGACATGAAGAGAATTATTGTATTGTGAGTTGTAGCTCAATAGGAGGATGCCCCTCAAGGAGGCAAGTGAATAAGAGAGGATTCTTTCCATAATAGGATCCATTGTGTGGTGTTGCCCTACCTCAAGGGTTTCTATAATAAAGTTGTGGTTTTCTATATTGTTCTTTGAATCTTTGTGGTATTTCTTTATGCAAGTATTTGGTTCTTAACAATCGGATAGTCATGCTGGTAATGTGGTGCTCCACATGTCCAACATCCAGTCTTTGGTCAATTACTCTTGGTCCCCAAAGAAGAAGTTGTTGGCCTACTAGCCTGAGCTCCTGGTCCATTATGTTGAACCATCCTAACTATTGTTGTTACGAGCGATGTTGTTGCGATGCAGATGTCGTATGTCCCATCGGGCTTGAGTCTTACCCTAACTCCCGTTGGTTACCTCTTCCTCAGATATGAGGGCCTTATGGACTACATTGTGCAACATCTGAGGTTTTCAGATCCTCACCTTCACATGAATGTTATTCTTAAGTCCTAAATTTTTTTTTTTGACCTTGAGCTTCTTGGTGTTCAGATGTGGAGAATATCTAGGCAACTCGATGAAATGGTCCTCATACTCCAGGACCGTATGACCACATTGTCACAAGGCATTAAACTTATTGAGCTGGCACTTAATTAATTCCTTTGACAAATACCTCTCTCGGAACCACTCATTGAAAAATTATCATGACGCGTCTTCAAAAAGCCTGTTCAATTGTGGCAAGAGCGTCTTCTACCATAGAAGACTTCTCCCCTTTAGATGAAAGACCACCATGCATACTTTGATGTTGGAGGGGTAGTTGCAAAGTGCGAAGCACATCGCCATGTTCTCCAACCATGCCTTGGTGGCTACGTCATCTGTGGCACCCAAGAACTTTGGAAACTTGACCTACTCAAGTTCTCTATGAATGCTAGCTATACCAATTAGGACACGTTGTGGACCCTCAGCGAGTACAGGCGCCTTGGCCTCACCTCCTTCTAAAAAGTTTAATCAAGGCCTCTAACATTTCCTTGGAAATACTTTTTCACACCCTCCACATCCCTTATAACAATCAGCTCCTCCCCAACGATTTTTCGTTCCCCATTGGGGGCTAGAACCCTAGAGAGAAGGCACTTCTGGAGGCATCACACCTCCTCCCCTAGCACCACATTGTGAACCACCACAACATCCTCTAACCATGATTACCGCATGGACAGGTTAAAATTTTAATTAGCGCTGAGTTATTAATCAAGTGTATAATATAGTGGAGGGAGTGTCAATCCACAGTCATAGGGTTGAACCTGGCTCTGATACCATATGTAACAACCCTCTGTTACGTCTAAGAAAAAGAGAAGCACAAACGAGATTTTTTTTTTACATTAGGAATTTAGCGTTAACTAAGTAAATCATAGTAATGTAGAATCAACGATATCATAAATAATGGAATTACAATCATCTCATTGTTATAATCAATAACATCACAACCAACTCATCAACATATTTAGTAATGAAATATAATCTATGAGCATCACAAGTAAAATAAATACCATCTACTCATTATTGAAATCAATAATGACGCATTCAACGCATCAACAAGAGGATATCGACACACAACATAAATTGTGTCGCCTCTTAGCACATCCCAATCAACATGGAAAAAATTACAACTATGATCAACCAGATAATGAATATTAAACTGACTACCTGACCAACCTACCCTCGAAGGTTAGAACCTCTAGGACACATAAGCAACTCTCAAGCTCAGGTTCCAATTTATTTTAACCATTTTAGGTCTCAAGGTTGGCGACTATTATGAGGAACAATGAGGTGTCTATATCCCACTAACAAAATTAGTTCCAAGAAACTAGCACCCAAGAGATTTGGAAACTTGACCTTCTCAAGTTCTCTGTGAATGCTAGTTGTACCGACTGGGACACATTGTGGACCCTCGGCGAGTACAGGCGCCTTGGCCTCACCTCCTTCTAAACAGTTTAATCAAGGCCTCTAACATTTCCTTGGAAGGACCTTTTCACACCCTCCACATCCCTTATAACAATTGACTCCTCCCCAATGACTTGTCGTTCCCCATTGGGGGTTAGACCCCTAGGGAGTGGGCACTTCTGGAGGTGTCACACTTCCTCCCCTAGCACCACATTGTGAATGACCACGACATCCTCTAACCATGATTACCGCATGGACATGTTAAAATTTTAATTAGCGCAGAGTTATTAATCAAGTGTATAATACAGTGGAGGGAGTGTCAATCCACAGTCATAGGGTTGAACCTGGCTCTGATACCATATGTAACAACCCTCTATTACGTCTAAGAAAAAGTGAAGCACAAAAGGGATTTTTTTTTTTACATTAGGAATTTAACATTAACTAAGTAAATCATAGTAATGTAGAATCAATGATATCATAAATAATGGAATTACAATCGTCTCATTGTTATAATCAATAACTTCACATCCAACTCATCAACATATTTAGTAATGACATATAAGCTATGAGCATCACAAGTAAAAGAAATACCATCTACTCATTATTGAAATCAATAATGACACGTTCAACGCATCAACAAGAGGATATCAACACACAACATAAATTGTGTCGCCTCTTAGCACATCCCAATCAGCATGAAACAAATTACAACTATGATCAACCGGATAATGAATATTAAACTGACTACCTGACCAACCTACCCTGGAAGGTTAGAACCTCCAGGACACATAAGCAACTCTCAAGCCCAAGTTCCAATTTATTTTAACCATTTCAGGTCTCAAGGCTGGCGACTATTATGAGGAACAATGAGGTGTCTATATCCCACTAACACAATTAGTTCCAAGAAACTAGCTAAATCAACAACATCGACGATCCCCAATTTCATCAATCCATCAATTCCAATCCCTAATTAAACATGGCACATGGGTAATCATTTTCATAACTCATCATATATCATATCAATTTTAAATTTGTGCAAGAAGTCTAATTTCTACAACAATAATTCATCATATTATAATTTATTGCCCACAAGAAGTGTAATATCTACAACAATCATTCATCACATTATAATTTATTGCACGCAGGAAGTCTATTGTCTACAACAATCATTCATTACATTACAATTTGTTGTGGGCTACTGTAAATCAACTCTAGAACAATAACAAGTCATCTTAATTAAGGGCGCAAGAATATACACCCCAAACATTTATTCATTAACATTAAATACTCAACGTGCAAGAGTAAAACAACTACATAACTCATCAGGTCAACATTAATTTCCACACGCAAGTTCAAGCAATCATAACTGATCATACCTCAAGATTTACATCAGGCACAAAGAATCTGATCGCCCAATTATTTTTCATTAACATTTTCCAGTTAAAAGTAGAAAATGAGTTAAATGTATTTCTCAAGTTCAAGAGATTAAGGAAGCACACATAAATGTGTTAACAATAGCTCAATCTATTGAAATTGAAAGATATTTTTCTACTTCTAATTCGACTATTAAAAGCAGAAAATGTGTTAAATGTATTTCTCCAGTTCAAGAGATTAACAGTTCAGTAAACTGAACTGAAATTGAAAGAGATGTCGGTACTTTCGATTCGACTATTAAAATTAGGAATTCCGAGAAAAAGAATTATAAACAAGGAACATGCTCGAGCTACAACTGATTGCATAATTACCAGATACTAAATTAGTGTCAGGAAATCGATCTTCTCCTTGTTCATCAAGAAATTGTAAAACAAATCCTGAGCGGACCACGTCAAGATTTGTCTATCTCCTAACCTTGGTAGCAGGGAAGAAGTTGACTATCTTGTTAAACTTGCTTTGAGGGGGGCCTAAGGATTAATTTTCTCTATGTCCTTCGAATCAAAAGGATGCCTCTCTTGTTAAAATTGTTGTGAGGATCGGGGAATGTATAAAGCTTGCTGCGAGGGGCCACAAAATGAATAATATATTTAGAAAATTCAAAATGAGATCTATTAACTAAATTAGATCTATTATCTCTTGTAGTTTTGTATAATATGAATGTTGACTATCATGTAAACTTGTATGTGTACAAAACATCAGCATGATATTAAAATCATCTCACTAGCATGATATCAAAATCATCTCACTAGAATTATGAAAATGTTAAATCTAGCCAATAAAATTTTAAAGTGAAATACCACTAGTGGATTATATACCTCTCGTGCAGTTTTCTTCTCTAAGATGATTTATATATGATAGAATTCTTGTCTCTTAAATCATTACACCCATATTAAACATCGTTTGTGAAATAAATATTCTCTTTGGTTTTTGATTCCATGGCATCCTTGCATTCGTCGACAATTGAATTCAAGTCATTTTCCTTGTTAGATGTTAAAAAAACATTTATTGTCCTTGTATGGTGGTAAATAGTTCCCTATCCATAACTAAGAAGTGATACAAGCATTTGTTTATGAGTAGGCCTTATGGTACCAAATCATGGCCCACAACATATTTGATTATGTAGTGTTCAAACACTGGGTTGGTATACCTCATGTCTTTTCAATAGTGTACATATAGGGGGTTTATGGACAACTTCTTGGGCCATCAACCATTTCCTTATTACCATGAGTGACTATAATTGTTCCCACAATACACTTATTGAATGAACATGGTATCTATAAGGGTTTATGGTAGTTTTTTTGGGGGGGGCTTATGGAAATTGTTTTGGGCCATCAACTACTTTCTTACTAGCATGAGTGATTATAATTTCTCCGACAATACACTTATTGAATGAACATGGTATCCATAATGGTTTATGGTAGTTTGTCGATTTACAAATGGTCAATGGAGGTGAAAATTATAAAAATGTTGATATATGTTTGCACTCATAGAACTATGGCTCCTTATATAGGGCATGCATGTTTTGTTGGAATGGATCAGATGCCCCATGAGAATCATATGAAAATTTTGTGTCCTAGATATTGGATGTAAACAATGGCCTATACCAGGGGAAGCAATGCTTGCACTATAAATTTGAAAATTCCCATGACATGTGTGATCACCTGTTGCCCTGCATAGGGCCCATGAGTAATATAATACATCCTTGGATGATGGAATAGACATTTATTAGCATCCTTAGTGTGTCAATACTCAAGACAACAACCATATCTCACACATAGCCCTATGTAATGGATATTTGATGGCCCATGGAATTACACATGGTCCATGAGATATAGAGGTAGTTTGAAGGTATTCAACCTTGTCTTTTGACCTTAAAACATCTCCTCGATCCCAAGATCCATCCATGGTGTTGTAAACCATTAAATGTTCACCATATCATATTTGCAAGCCAAATATTCCCTATGAAAAGCATGTCCAATGACATGAGGCTGTACATATGCCCGATGAGTCCCCTAATAAGATTTAATGTTCTAGGAATATTTATTTTTAACCTAGACCATTGATTAGGTCATGATAGGAATCCATGGTTCATAAAACTTGAAATGTTGACCATTTAGAGACTATACGGTGGGTTGATTCCCCATGCATGTCCCATGAGCCCCAAAGACAAATTTTATATCTGAATTCCATAACGTTTGGAACTTGACCATTGTGCTAATCGTCTAGATGGACACCATATCCCATTTTGAGGCTAAATATGTCATATTCATGGCACATGATAGCTTAGTTCCATGAACATGACCAATGAACCCAAAAGGAAAATGTTATTGACTAATACATTTGACCTGTAATTCATTCATGGCATTGGCCCCAAATACCATCCTTGGTGTGCTAAATCTCTAAATGGTGAGCATGTATTTCTCCCAAGTTAAATGTTTTCTATTTACTACATGGAGAGGTCATCAATTGAATCATAATGCAATGATATCTACATAAGACACAAGTTTCATTACCATAAAAAAAAAATCAGGCAACTTTGGTCTCAAGGGTTCCACTATGTTCAAGGACTAATGTTTTCATTTCTTGTCATATTCTTCAAGATTTCAAAAGTTTTTTGTCATTAGGATGGGGAATATATGCAATAGAGTGCAAAGATCATTTAAGAAAGTTTTGCCACATGAAAAAGTGGTTGATTTTACAGAAAAAGAAAGGAAACTAATGGTACATTTTATGAATTCATTAGATGGGTGTTCAAAACCTACACCGGAAAAACAAGGAAAGAATAGAACAAGTGAGATGATCATTCCAACATGCTCATGCCAATGAAATCATAAGAATTTTATAAATCCAATTTCAATTCCAAGAACAATGAGTGTTGTTCTAGGTTTTGCCTCAAGTTCAACCAAGGTGGAGACCATGCAAAGTTTAACATTCTAACAACCCAAAAGGGTGTTTACAAAAATAACCATTTTCATTTTCCTTCAATTCTAAGACATAGCTAAGTAATCCAAATCTAATCAAATAGAGTATTAAACACAACAATTAAGTAATAAAGAAGGTATGTGGCATGTTTATATAATGCATTCAACAATTTCACACTTCATCGACATACAACTAGTATTGTTGGTGCAAGTTAATGATGGTGTATCATGATGCATTAGTAACAATGCACATATAGAAAAACAACAATATATTAACTTGGAGGGATTATTCAAGATAATTTTACAACAAATTTGAATATGGTGTAAAAAGATGAAATGTAAGAAAATGATTTAGACATAAAACCACACATAATAAAATATTTTGATAATTTCGAAATATATTTTTGAGACATACATATAAAGCATAAAAATATAATCAACTAAATAATAATAATAAATTTATTGTGAAATTAAGTAAGCAAATTTTGTGTTAACCCCCAAATTGTCACAACCATGAAAGGGAAACACTTTCTTAATTAGAATTATATTGATAAAAATATACAAACTAAATGTTCTTAAAAAGTTATATGTTGAAATAACATGATTGTAATACTAGTTATGAAAAAATAACTAGACAAACATTATCAAAAAGTCTAAAAACCCATTTAAACTAATTAGCCAATAAACAAATAAATAAAATGTAAACACCTTTAGCTAATATTAAACATTAAAAAATAAAATAACAAGCATAAACATACACACCTACTCACTATCTCTTTCTCAAATCAAAATTAAGTTTACATTACTAAAATACTATAATTAAAATTTAACCATAAAAAAAAGATTATTTTTAATATATAGTAAAATAGCAAAATTAATTTATTATTAAGAAAGAATTTTATAGATTTATATATAATTTTTACAAATCTATATATAATATTTTCATTTAAATTCTTGAAAATAATAATATAGTTCCATAGGTGTAGGTTACTAGTTGGTTCCAACTTTGCAAAGGGGTGTGTATTGTGAGTCAGTTGTTGGTTTCAACCTTGCAAAGTTGTGTGTATTGTGAATGTGACTACAAAATTTTTGGAGATTATAGTAAGTGTTTGACCAATTATTAATTCAATCATTATTAAAAAAAATGATAATATTAAATAAACAACACCAAAATTAAAAATACAAATAAATAAAAAATTTATGTAAGGTAATCAAACTATAACCTACCTATGAGTTTGAGTTAAGTTTATATTAGGTGGAGTAGACTGTCGACTTGTCCAACATCTTCTTAACCCACTCCAAACACATGACCATAATTAACCCACTCCAAACACATGACCATAATTCATGTAGATCATAAAATGGTTAATTATGTAAATGCAAGCATATAACTGAAAAACAAATACATATAACAAACCATATGTATAGTCACTTTTCATTTAGATCATAAAATGGTTAACTATGTAAATGCAAGCACATAACTGATAAACAAATGCATATAACAACCCAGTGGTATAATCACTATTCATCTAAAATCTAAGAGTCTAAACAATATCATAAGCAGACATATTCAGACTTAAGGATCTGGGCATGATCATAATCCATTGAACATGCGAGCATCAAGTAACATTGTGTATGTTACTACAGCCAAAGTAACATTGTGTATGTATGATCCGGATTTTATGAGCAGAACGAAATGAATACAGATTATTAATAGGTGCTTAACACGAAAATAACAGAGATACA
>JASDQU011176253.1:3543-19071 GCA_032191745.1 Picea mariana
AGTGTGACAGTTGGTCAAATATGGGAGAGACCAAGGATTAGTTCAACAACTGGTTGATAGTGGATTTGATGGAGTCAAATTCGCTCGTGAATTTGGTATCCATGGAATCAAATTTTTTCCTAACTTGGTCCTGGAAGTTTTCAAATTTCGAATTGATGGAAGCATTAATGTCAAAAGACAAGTTCTAGATGTTCTCCTTATTCTATTTGATTTCAGCTTGTAGGTCTTGGTTGTGAGTGGTGGCCATTTGGGGATGAGGGATGCCTGGGAGGGGGAGTGGGTCCACTAAAAAAAAGCTAATAAGTGATATATATCATTATGATCAGGGTGACAAGAATAACCCAATGGGATATGTCTTGAATAAAAGTGTTGGTGGGACCACTATACTTTTTTTTTATTCCTGTGGAGTTATACTATGTCTTGAAGAAAAAATGTTAACAGGAAAAATTGTGTAGGAATTCCGCAACCAGAATGCAAGAGGTAGGGTTGCACGAAAAGATATCCCTTCGGTTCATTTTCTATTTTGTTCCATTCCAAAGGTTAGGGTTTTCAAGGTTCCTATAGACAAGGGTTTTCCCTCTGTTATATATCCCTGATATACATGTGGGGTCAAACAATAGTACTTGGCCCAATATCTCATGGAACCAACTAAGGAGGATTTACCATACCCTTAGTCGTACTACCTGATTGCCCAGGTACTAGAGAGTATCTTCCTGAGTGTTGTTCTCAGTTTCACTATTATAGTTAGGAGTTCGATAAATTGATCTAGAGTTGGTTTCATGAGACTTAGGGGACTCCCGATATACCTAATGGTACATGGGAGTGATGGTCATGTACAGATTCTCTTTAGACCTGAAACCCTGACTCTTCAATCTTCTTCTCCAAATAGACTCCATAATTCTCCCTCAATGGTTTATCCAACTCCAAAGCTCTTCTTTTTTTTTCTTTACTTGTTTTTCATGCAAAACATGACTCTCCAAAAATTGTTGTAACTACCACATACAAATTTCCTCTCTTTGGCTTACTTGCTTGACTTACACTCTTCTTGAAAATGATTGTACGCATTCCCATGCTTCCAATAACTATGGGATGTGACCTCTCACACACACCCTCTTACATGCATTCAATTATTGGCTTTGGGAACACTCAACAACAAAATAGAAGGTTCATATACCAATAGTAATTTTAGGAAGTGGCTTATGAAGGCCAAGGAATAGTAGGAAGACTTCAATATGAAGTTAATGAAAAGCCTAGATAGAATTGAAAAGAAGTTGGATAAGGAAAGTGGCTCTAGCAAATCAAGAAGCCACAAGACCCCTGAGGAAAAAGAAATATCAAGGAGTGGTATTAGACATCACCATCACTCCCAAAATAGTTCACATAGGAGAGCACACAGTAGCTCAATTCCATCTCCTATTAGGAAGAATAGGAGGTCTGGGGTGGATGAGTTGAAAGGAGAAATGAAAAAGATCAAACCTCCTACTTTTGATGGAGAGCACAAGAAGGATGAAGATGTTGAGACATGGCTGCTACGCATGAGGAAGTACTTCCAACTGCATAACTATTCTTCTCATGCAAAGGGAAGAATTTCCATCTATCAGCTGAAAGGAAAGGCATCCATGTGGTAGGATCATCTTGTGCAAGTACAACACCTCGGAGAGAAAAATGTGACTTGGAAGGAATTCAAGAGGAATTTTGAGAAGAAATACCTGACCAAGAGGTATTATGATAAAAATATGAAAGAGTTCGTTGAACTCAAGATGGGAAGCATGATCATTGATGAGTATGAAAGGAGATTCCTAGAACTGTTGAAGTATGTCTCCTTCATCAAAGATGAGACAGTCAAGATCCATAGATATCTGAGTGGACTACCATCCTTCATCAGTGACAAGATTCAGTATGATGATCCTAAAACTTTTGAAGAAACCATAAGGAGAGATAAGTGATTGCATGATCATCAAAAAGGAAAACCTACCTTCTAGAAGGCTTGGGAGGACAAGAAGAAGTTTAACATATATCTGAGGAAGAAGGGAACAAGCCTCCATTCTTCAGAAACAATCCTCAAAGGCAGCCAGCTTTTAGAGAGCCCAAGATGGCTGAGGCATGTGGGCAAAGGCCAAGGCAGACACTGATGCAATGTTGGGGTTGTAAAGGAGATCATAAGTATAGGGATTGTCCTCACAAGAATGAAAAAGTGAGATTTTTCCACAATGTGCAGCAAGCAGAAATAGTGGAGGACATGGGCAGAAGTGTGCCAAGAATGTATGCAGCCCTAGACAACAAGCAAGCAGAGTTTCAATCACACGTGATTGAAGTAGAAGGTATGATCAATAACCATGCCTTTACTATTCTAATTGATTTAGGGGCTATTTATATCTATATAGATCCTAAGGTAGAAGAAATATTGCAATTACCAAGATGCAAGCATGAGAAATCTTGGTTGGTACAGCTAGCTACAGGAGCCAAGAGAAAGGTTGTTGAGTTGGTTAAGTCATGTCCATTGGGCATGAATGGGTTGAATATCAAGGCAGATATGAACATCTTGCCTTTAGGTCCATATGAATTTCTAATTGGTATGGATTGGTTGGACCAACACCGTGCCATCTTAGATTGTTGTAACAAGGAATTCACTTGCCTAGATGAGGAAGAAAATTCAAGAGTAGTCCAAGGAATTCCTAGGGCAGTCACTGTTTGAGAAATATCAGAAATGCAGCTGAAGAAGTGTTATACAAAGGGTTGCCAAGTGTTTGAAGCTCACATGGAGGAAACACCTAAGGATAGGGTGCTAGATCTAGAAGATCAAGTAGACCTAAAAGAGTTTGAGTATGTGTTTAAGGAGATACTAGGACTACCCCCAAGGAGAGATATTGATTTCTTTATAAATTTGATGCCTGGAGAAGCTCCAGTGTCCAAGACTCCCTATAGAATGAGTACTCCAAAGTTGAAGGAGTTGCAAATGCAGCTTAAAGAGCTACTGAAGAAGGGGTGCATACGCCCAAGTGTGTCACCTTGGGGTGCCCTGGTTTTATTTGTGAAGAAGAAAGATGGGACCTTGAGATTGTGTGTTGATTTCAGGCAGCTAAATAAAGTAACTGTGAAAAACAAGTATCCATTGCCAAGGATTGATGATCTCTTCGATCAGTTGAAGGATGCAAGGATATTTTCAAAGATTAATCTCATGTCAGGATACCATCAGGTAAGGATTAAAGATCAATACATCAGCAATACTGCCTTCTAAACAAGGTATGGTCACTATGAGTTTACAGTGGTGCCATTTGGGTTATCAAATGCACCAGTTGTTTTCATGTGTTTGATGAATGGTGTTTTTCGAGAGTACTTAAACAAGTTTGTCATTGTCTTTTTGGATGACATCCTTGTATATTCCAAGATAGAAGAATAACATGAGCATCACTTGAGGATGGTGTTGCAAGTGTTAAGAGAACACTAGTTGTATGCGAAATTGAGCAAGTGCTCATTTTATCATAACCAAATTCATTATTTGGGGCATATCATATCCAAAGAAGGGATAGCAATGGATCCTAAAAACATTGAGGCCATTAGAGGATGTCCAACACCCAAGAATGTGACAGAAGTTAGATCCTTCATGGGTCTAGTTGGCTACTACAGAAGATTCATTGTAGGGTTTTCAAGGATTTCTCACCCAATCACTTCCTTGCAAAGGAAAGGGGTGAAGTTTCAATGGAAAACTGAATGTGAAAGGAGCTTCTAGAAATTGAAGAACTTGTTAACCAATGCTATGATTTTGAGAAATGAAAATCCTAATGAGAACTTCATGGTTTGAACAGATGCATGCAAAGAGGGACATGCAGGAGTCCTCAGCCAATATGGTTTGGTAGCATGTTTTGAATCCAGAAAGTTGAAAGAGCATGAAAGGCTCTATGCCACTCATGATCTGGACTTGGAAACCATAGTACATGCCTTAAAGAAGTGGAGGCACTACCTCATGGGAAATAAATTTGAGCTAAGGACAGACCACAATGGTCTAAGGTATTTGTTTGATTATCCAACTTTAAATGCCAGGAAAAGCAAATGGTTGGAATTCCTCTATGAGTATGACTTTGATATCAAGAACATCAAAGGGAGGGAGAAAAAGGTGGTTGATGCACTCAGCAGGAGAGTGCATGAGTTACATGCTACAGTCATTAGAATGTACCAAACATATCTTAAAGGTAGAATTTACGAAGTTGCAAAAGCATATTTGTAGTACGTGGAGATGGTAACAAAATTGTAGCAAGGTAAAATGCAGCAGATAGTTGAATATTATAACTTGGGAGATGATGGAATTACCCTGTACAAGAACGGAATTTTTATACCCAATTCTCTGGAATTGAAAAGTATGATCTTGAAGGAGATGCATAATGTGCCTTATGCTAGACACCCAGGATATCAGAAAATAGTGGAAGCAATTAGGAGCCAATACTATTGGCCAGGTATGAAGAAAGAAATTGTGGAGTACATTGCCAAATGTATGGAGTGTCAAAGGGTCAAGGCTGAGCATAGACACCCAGCTAGGTTGTTGTAGCCATTACCCATTCCTGAGTGGAAGTGGGAAGTGGTGACAATGGATTTCATCACCAAATTACCAAGGACAAGCAAGCAGCATGATTCTATCATGGTAGTGGTGGATAAGTTTACCAAGGCTACCCATTTTATTCCATTGAAGACTACTCACAAAGCAACCAATGTTGTTGATATCTATATGAGGGAAGTGGCCTGATTGCATGGTATTCCCAAGAAAATTGTGTCTGATAGAGACCCAAAATTCACTTCAAAATTTTGGAAGGGATTATTCAAGGGGTTTGAAACCAATCTGAACTTCAGTACAGCCTATAATCTCAAGTCGAATGGGCAGATAGAGAGGGTAAACTAGGTAATAGAAGATATGTTAAGAATGTATGTGATGGACAAACCATCAATGTGGGAAGACTATCTACACTTGGTAGAGTTTGCTTACAACAATGGGTACCAAGCATCTTTGAAGATGAGCCCATTTGAATCACTTTATGGTATAAAGTAAAACACTCATGTAAGTTGGGACAATCCAGTGGATAGGGAAGTGATTGGGCCAGAATTGCTTAGAGAAAAGGAAGAAAAAATGTTGAGGATTAAACAGAATTTAAAGGATGTCCAAGATAGACAGAAAATCTATGCTGACAAGGGTAGAATGCACAGGGAGTTTAAAGTGGGTGATCATGTATTCTTGAAGGTTAAGGCCAACAGAAGTTCACTGAAGTTGGGAAACTGTTCCAAGTTGGCAGCTAGATATTGTGGACCATTTGAAATCCTAGAAAGGATTGGTCCAGTGGCTTATATGATTTCATTGCCTACATCTATGTCTGCTCATAATGTATTCCATGTATCATTTCTCAAGAAATACATACATGATGCTAATCATGTAATTGATTGGAATTTGATTCGGGTGGAGCAAAAAGGCGCTATCCAAGTGCATCTGGTACGCATTCTGAAACGAAAAATCAAACATCTCCATAATCAATCCATAGGGATTATAAAGGTCCAATGGACCTGGTACAGTCCTGAGGATGCTACTTGGGAGCATGAGGATGCAATGCGGGCAAAATACCCGCATCTTTTTGAAGATTTTGAAAATCTTGTTGATATGGTGTAAAAGAATTGCATTGAGGACAGTGCAAAAATAAGGGGAGGGGATTGTAATACCCCAAGGTCGAGCCCCTAATTTTTAATCAGGAATTGTAAACATGTTTCATAGGCTGGTGAGCCAAGTAAAGATAAGCTAGGAGGCTTATGTGATAGTTGGGCCAGAGAGCCTAGGATGTTAAGGCCAAGAGCTTGTTTTGTATATGTAAATATTAAAATTATTAATATAAAGGCATCACTTTGTGTAGATCGACCATGATGAAAGAGTATGGGGGACTAGTCTCCACTAGGCTAGGTAAGGGAAGGGGGCTGAGATGCTGGAAAAAGGGGCTAATCTTAAGAGCTTAAATCCCAGAGAGTAATAATATATATTATTATTCTAAATGATGTGAGGAGGATATGAATTTATCCTAAGTTCCTTTTTGGAAGGAAAAATGAATTCCAAATGAAGAGGAACGTGCTTCATGAGTGCCATGTGTCATCTCAGGCGCATGCAAATATATGGGGGGATTTTGATGGTTTCAGGGATATTTTTCCATTCTTTCCACTCAAGCATGCGGTCGCAGGCAAGCAGTAAAACCGTGAACGCCATTGCTCAGCCCTCGACCATCCCGAACCTCTGCAATGAGCTCGAACTGATATTTTTTTGAACCTATACCCTGTGGGTTTCCTATGTTTCATCTGGACATTTTCCCCACGAGTTCATCCTCAGGATTATTTCCATCCCTCGTGCAGCTCACGCACGCACTAAACAAGCACGCAGCCATATCCTTTTTCACCATTGTGAACCTTTGTAACTTGTTGAGTCGTCCCGTTGCCTTACCCGATTTTTTGTTGTGTTTAGAAGAGGCGGGTTATCAGGCCCATGGTTGAAGAAGAAGGTTTTCAGTCCTGTGAGAAACTCTCATCAGGTGAGAGATTTTTGGGGGAAGTGAGTTCTCCTAAAGGGATTCTAGTAGTAGCTACAGAGCTTTGAGAATTCTTGTTCGGTCTATTACTGAAGCCCTAGAAGGTAGGTGGAGCAGTCGATGGACTGTGTGACAAAGAAGGTGTATACTCATGGGGTGGGACAGGCATGTGGGGAATGATAGTCTGTGAGCAGTGGGTGTAAGTGGCTCCTTGGAGAAAATCCTTCCTGTATACTCATGCAACTTCCTGTTGTCCTTGCCTAGCCTAGAAATCCCTTGCCCGGTGGAATCTAGTCCCAGCTCGAGGGTGACCCACTGATGAGAGTGATGAGCAGCGTGGTCTAAGGTTGGGAGGTTCGTGGAAGTTCTACACACAGTTGGTGCACTACAATTAAGAGATAAGCATCATTTATGTGCTTAATGGTTAATGATGTATTTTAGTGCATGTTTATGATTCTTATAATAATATCATGTGTTTCGCTACATGTATGTTTTCATGTTATCTATGTTTATTTATGTTAAGTTTATATGTTTTTTTATTCCGCAAAGAGTTATGCCTGCCATATCCCAGTAGTTCTATGTCTGGGCATGGACAATCTTAATTACCCATAACAGAGCAGTTTGGTTTCAAAGTAGTGGTGTTGTCCTCGGCGAGGGTGGTCGGGGGACGTTACAAATTGGTATCAGAGATTTAGAGATAAGTTTTAAGTGGCATGACCCGGCCTGGAAGGCTGGGTACGTTACAGTTATCATCTTTGATATTCACACTTTGAGATAGCCTAGGCTTACTCCCTAAAAAGGATGCACCCACCTTGCCAACAACTTTCAACTCAACATCTATCACTTAAGGAGCTCATCCTCTTTTCAATATTTATATTTTGACTTGAGTGTATCGACTGTAAATTCATATTTCCATCTCTCTGACTATGTGCATGAGTTATTTAATATTTCTTCATATTGTGTGGACATATTAGGAGGTTTTATTTCACACCCTCCAATAGCATTTTTACCATCCAATCCACCTAACAAATCTATTGTCCAGATGGTATCATCCCTCAAGAACCTAGGAAGACATTACAATAGTACATTGAGGTGTCCACTTGGATTTGCATTCAACTCCAGGTTCTAGATCTAGAGGAGGTATTCATTGTATCACCACTTGGGAGGTATTCTTTTTCACCCTCCAATAACATTTTTACCATCCAAGCCACCTCACAAATTTACTGTCCAGATGGTATCATCTCTATCGAGAACCTACGAAGACATTGTAATATTACATTGATATGTTCACTTGGATTTTCATTCAACTCCAGGTTATAGATCTAGAGGAGGTATTTATTGTTAAATTTAATTCTACTGTATTGGATTTTGTTAGATTCAAAGTTTCCATGTTTGAAAGTGTTTCCCTTGACTAGGACTTTCAACATGCCTTGGAAGTTGAATGTAAAGTTCAATGGTGGAATAATTTCCAATCCTCCCAAAACCCCAATTCCCATTCCAACCCCCACACTTAGAGTGCTCCCAATAGTCCTATGGCCTTTACTCATCATCCATAGAACCCTACATTTGTTATCCCTTCTTCTCCTAGACCTGATCAATGGTGCCACTACCATTGCACACAACCAACACTACAACAAATAGCCATGCTCTCAACTATCCATAGTCATCGCAAGCACTATATATTGACTTGTCCTCTTGTCTTCACAAGTCCAACATTACATCCTACACTTTGTATCCTCTAACGATTGCATAGATATTGAATTCTCTCACTTTCCTTTTCTTTTTTTTAATTGAACACAAAGAATCTTCTTCCACCTCTACCAAAATTCCTAAATCTTATGCTAATACACTATAGTGTCTCATATAGGATCTTTCATCACTCCAAATTCATTAAAAAGTCTAAGACCAATAACTATATTAATCACTATAGTTACAGGCTCTAGGACATGATAACTATATTAATTCAATGGTATCATTTAGATATTCCTTTTGTCCGGCCACATCAAAATCTGGGACACTGGGAGAAGCTTTCATAATCTTCCATAGAAATGACATGTCTAGGTTTACATGAGTCATAGATCAACCTTGGGTGACAATTTTGACACGTGTACCTATCCTCTTTGTAGCATCATTGATTGGATCATTGATTATTGTCACACATATGGATTCAGTGGCCTCAAAATCCCTTATTGCACCTGGATTGCACTTGGATGAGAGTAGCAAATATTTCCAAGTATGGGGTAGACCTTGAAGGTTTTATGAACAGTTATTTTCTTCATCGAGAGTCTAATGCAGGAGCATCTAACATCAAGCTCTAGAACTAACCCAAGGGGTCAAAACATTTACCAAGGGAGTTGGTTCCCTAATTTTATTTTGTAATATTTGTAAAATATATCTCGAAGATTGATTTGTTTCATAGTTCTTAGTTTGGTGTTGAGATTCACGAAATAATTCCTAGTATGGAGGTTTGTTTAGATACTTCGAGTGAGTTGGTTTTGAAGGAGCTATTTCGAGAGCTCTGAGAATATATTTGTAATTTTATAATATAACAGAGGTTGGGAAAACAAAGCGAGTGAGGAGGAATGGTTTTGGAGAAATTCCATGTGTGCATGTTGTGAGAGAAGTTTTGAATATTATAAATAAAGTTCCAGTGTGTTCCAAAAATTACTGTGTTAATTCTGTAATCTAGAATTGTGCGTATGAACAGAGTTGGGTTGTTTATTTCATGATTTATCTACATCCTGGAAAATACATATGACATATTGTGTGAATCGATAGATCAAAGTTCATTGCGTGGCAGATCAATCCCATCTTTTGCATTGGAAGCATATCGATCGAGATCGAGGAAAATACTCCTTACAGCGGGGAAATTTAATTGTTATTATCATTATTTGAACGAGATTAAATCTAGATTGTTGGATCATAGAGCCAGTACACTGGGGTCGTAGGATTTCATTTAAGGTTGATCGTTGATCAACGTAAGGATCAACGATCCTTGTCGACTTCACATAGGAGAGAATCTCAATGGTTAATAAAGGTGTGGTGTCGAAGTTGGTTTATGTGGTAAACCATGGTTTTGTGTGAATATTTAGCCACATGTATAGTATATGGTTGCATGGAGACTTAGCGCTATATCAAATTAGAACCAAGAAATCACAAAGGAGCTAGCACTAGTTTGAAAAGGCACTTAACATAAACCTGGTTGGGTTTCCATTTGGGAAACGTTGTATGATAGAGAGCATTATCTTTAGTTTTATTAAATTTTAGCCTTATCTAGGCTCTAAGTTATTAGATTTAATTATATTAGTTTTAAATTTTCTTTAGTTTTAATAGTTATATTTATGAGTTCTTTGTATATATAATGATTAAAATTAATTGTATTTCATTTCAAGTATATAAAATATAGTATTAAAAACTCATAAAAATATGTTTTATTAGTTTTTAATACTATATTTCATATATTTAAAATGAAATACGATTAATTTTAATAAATTTCAATAAATTAAATGAAACACGATTAATTTTAATGAATTCCAATAAATTAAATGAAATACGATTAATTTTAATAAAACAACGTGTTTGTGTGCAGATATATCATGATTAAACATGGAGCATTGATCAGAAAAGCATGGAGAACTATGATTTATAACGAACCTCGACACCCCAGGCCGATCGACATTTCAAAGGGCATAACCCCTGAGGTGACGTAGGGAGGATTTGACCCATGCTATGTGTTAACAAAAGGATCCACCTTGTCCCCCCATCACATGGTATTCAAAACCATCACTCGACCCCGCATGGAACTATGAAATGAAGCCACCTAGATGCTCTTGAAACCACCAATTTTGTAAACATTTGATTTGTAAATATGTTATATTAACAATTCATAAATGATTTCTTTAAATGTGTGTGTAAATAAAATATCATTTGTTGGATTATCTTTATAAAAGTCCACTGGTTACTATTAATGAAGACCGAAAGCTACCTGAACTCACTTGAGCCTTTTCAGAGCATACTTTTGTCGGATTTGTCAGCAAAATCAAGGGTTTTCTTCAGCAATTGTTCTAGGTAAGAAGATAAAGGCTCATTTCTTGTCAATTTGTTAAAATGTCAAAACCCTCAAGTAATAAAAAGTCAAGAACCCTATCTATAGTAGAACTTGATTTAGAGGACAAGGATTGCCAAATTTTTTACCCAATTACTTCATTTGATCTCTATGAATTACATAAACTATCTTTTGACAGATATAATCAGTTACATGATTATTTTCATGCATGGGACTCGAACTTGGCCCATTTCATTGTTCCTCAGGCTTATAATTTCCCAGAATTTTTTCACTAGTGTGCTTTGAATTATGTCCCATCCTCTAGGAGTATAGTGTCCAAAACTGGATCATTGTTATTTTAAATTTCAGTTGAGTCGATTTGTGAGATGTTGAAAATCCAACAAATTACAAATGGTCAAGTCTTAAATGAAGAATATTTTGCCATTGTCTATAAAGAGTTAAATTTACACGACAAACAAGCTTTAATGTTTTCTTTAATGGAGAAATATACCAATCCTCCTGAAGTGTCTGATAATTATCAAACTATTATATTTTCACCAATCTCGTGACAGATTATCAGCATGGCTTGTGTTGTTTTGGGATATGACAATGATAGGATTGTGGATAACATTATATTATGTCTATTTAAGTCTATTTTCCCTTTGACAATCCAACCAATTGTTAGATTCCATTTTGCACAGTATATAGCTAATTCTCTGCACTATCAACTCACCGAATTTACACTAAGTAGATCTTGTAGATATCAATCGTATCTAGTATATTTTCTTTTGTTTTTCAAAGAAAATGACTTTTCAAATTTGAACTTAGAAACTGAAGATAATGTTGGAAAGAATGTGTCAATCATTCATTGGACACCAATATTCAAAAAGAAACCACAAAATGTTTGTTACTGGACAAATTGGTAAGTGATGACAAAAACTAATCTCCCTAACTTCAACAAGAAATTAGAACAAAACATGACAGAATACAAATTTCTCCTTAGATTTCATTGTAATGTAAACTAGTTCAAAGAGGGATAAATGACATACCATTTAAATGTCATTTGATCCTTTCTAGTGTTGTCCCTGCTCCATCCTTGGATTTGCAGGATGTTGAACCTATTAAGAAGCACAAACCAACAAAGAGAGAGAGCAACAATATATATATTCCAATGAAACCTATGCATAATATCAAGGAGTTATGCAATAAAAATGGAGACACTTTTATAGGAAAGAAATGTATTAATGCATTATATTAATGAAAGTGGAGAATACAACATATGCCTTGATGTTACAAGGTCCCTTCCAATGGCCCTTTGCCTCAACACACACACCTTTTATCCAATGCTTTTGATGAAGAGTATTCACAACCTGACTTGGAAATCTAAAGCAAAGCTATTACAAGTATAATCTTCAGCAGAATTCTTCATGCATAAGCCAGCCTATCTTTTCCCATGAGAGATCTTTCTTTATATAAAGTGAAGAGGGATGGATGAAGGGATTAGGATGATCCCACTAAATCAGATAAGCAAGTGAGATCCAAATCAATCGGAGGCCACCTCATCCTTCTGAAGATTCCATTCTAGAGCCTTCGAGAATTTCACATTTTTCCTTTGTTTGAGCATCGTCTCACCATAAACACAAGCAGTCTGTGACGACACTGCATTCCACTATGGTGCATATTGCGACGATCAAGGATCGTCACACCATTAACATTTGGCAAGGTGCGATGATTTTCTTTGGTAGGGTTTTCAATAAAGGAAACATGATTCTATTTCCCAAGGAGAAAATCTTATTTCTTCAGCAGCTTCAGGGAATCAGAGAAGTAAGAAATACACATATCATCGTTGATCACAGGGGTGACCAAAATAATGTGTAACAATGTTGGATTTTCATACTTTTTCAATACATTTATGGTCATATCATATACCATGTTTCATGTAGAAATCCCTCCTATAATATTTCCCTAAATAAAGACACTTTTGCATGACTCTGCAAAAACTAAACTAGGAAACTGGTATTATTCGAGAAATATACTGAAATAAGGATATATTGAGCAGAAATTAAACCTTTCAGATTGCCCAAATTCCTTATCCTAAGGATTTGTTCCTTAGAATTCATAAGGCAAAGTCTTAATTCAGATGATATTCATTTTGTTTCAAAAAAACAGAGGACTAATTTCAAGTTGAAAAGAGAAGTAGGACCTTTTATTGTGAACAATAGAAAAGTTTTGCAAGTTGTAGAATCAATGTTGCAAGGAATGAATCTTGAGCAAGAAGAAACATGGTAGTATGATCCTTTTGGAATCATACCATCCAAAAGACAAGAGTTTAAATTAACTTCCTATCAGCACCATAGAAAACCTCAAGTGGAGAAGATAATGAACCTGTACAGTTGGAAAGATGTTTAGAAGATTCTTTAGGGGAAAATACAGAATGTATCTCAAGTTTCTTAGACAGTGGTCATTGATACACCCCAGAAGAAAGAGAAATAATTTAAAAGAAGTTTTCAGCTAGAAGAGCTTCAAGTTGTCTCAGAGATAGAAGATGAGCATTCTAGGAAGAAGCAAAGGATTGAAGGAAACACAGAGGAAATTTCAGAAAATATATATATATTCAAGTTATAGAAAATACATCGGAAGAGACTCAAAAGAAACCTGCTTTTACAATAGAGTTTCTTCTGTCAGTTGTCTTTAATAACATCCAGAATAAAGGTGCGGAATCTTCAAAAATCAAGCCAAAAAATATATGTTCAGATTATGAGAAAATGAAGGACAAAATTGTAGAGATCAAGCAAATTTTGTTTCATGAGCTTGATTAAGATTCTTCTAAATCTATATTATTGTATGCATTAAAGTTTGAAAAAGAAAGATTTAATTTCTCACTATTAGAACCTAATGATCAAAACCTTAGAAGTGTTGACAATTATAAAGCAACAAACGTTTTAGTTGATCTTGAACAAATTCATATAGTTGAAAAGATGGACTTGTTCAGACAAATAGGAGAAATGTTGAATAGAAATGTCATCCATATGACTCTTGATATCCAGAAATTACAAAATGTTAACAGACAATTGAAGGAACAACTGAGACATGAAAAGGTACTTACCAGGACAAAGCAAATAAGGATTAATGATTTGACAAAGAAACTCTTAAGACTAAGAGATAATAATAAGGATGATGAGACAATGCAATAGATAATGAGCTCAAAAGATAATGAGATCCTTATACTAAAGAAGAATCTACATTTGACTGATCTTGATCATGTGCAGACTCGAGAGCTACAAGCAATCCAACGGGAAAAGATCAGATTTTAAATCAAATGGTTCACATGAATGAACACATCAAATTATATGAACAAAAAATTCAAATTTTGAAACATGGATCTTCATCATCACAAGGATTAGCATCTGAAGATTCATTAGATGATCTAGTTAAGTCTTTAACTGAGCTAAATTTTAAAGAAATTGAATTGGAAAAATACAAGAAGAAATTGTCTACACAAAATGATGAAATAAAAATTCTCATAGATCAAATTGCAGAAAGAGATAAAGAGATTAAGATCTATCAACAAGATAAGGCTAAGATACAAGAGGATTATGAGTTGTTGAAAACTAAATTAGAAGGAAAATCCTATTTGATAGTAGCCATACGTTTGCTTTGCAACAAAATTGCTAAGGAAATCACCAAAATTTGGGATTATATCATAATAATGGATGAAGAATATGGTTTGGTAAGGAAGGTGGACAAAGACATTAAATTTGTTTTCCAAGAGATAGGAAATAGACCTGAGACAACTACCAAAATTATTAAATTACTTAATTCCAAATCAAATGAGGAATTGAGTAAAAAAAGAATTAAAAATCGAACCAGCATGGTCATGGAGATTGAAAAGGTTTTTACAAAAAGAAGCTTAATTCAACAAACTCATAACAAATTAATTCCTTTACAAATAAATGTTGAATGGTTTTATAGCCTTTACAAGAAAATGGTTGAAAAGGGTTTACTGGAATGTTGGGATAAAAAGGGAAATTTACTCTCTCTTCAAAATTACTATCATTTTTTGATAAAAGCTAGAGGAATTACAGGAATGTTAAAAGGTCCAATAATTGTTGACCTTTTGGATGAAGGCTTCAACCTTTTATGGAAACTCAGAAATTTATTTGTAATTACCCTAACATATGAAATATATATTGAAGTTCATATTTCTTATAAGAAAATGATGACTTTTAAATATCCAACAAAGAAGGATTGGGATTGACTCATTCAGTTAGAATGACTTGGCAAACAGCTTTCAACAAAATCAGGGATTTTGTTCTACAAATCTTTTATTTTTGTAATTTATGTTGACTTATAAGTAACTTGCATAACCATTTTTTGTTACAAGTGATRTGASTATAAGTATCCACTAGATTGGAATGTAAAGGGAMCTTTTTTTTGCTRCAAGGCCCGAGAAAAAACAATTATTAATGAAAAGGTTCATTTACAGAGATTACAAGATTCTTGTTTTCATGATCTGGGTTATGTGCTTTTGAGTAATATGTGGTTCTGAGTTTTCATAATCATTTGCTTTATTTATATTTGTGTGATAAGTGTGACCATTTGGTATGAAATGCATTGTTGTAGCAACAAAGGAAAATCATTAAACATAGATTTCAATTGATTCACTGTAAGTGTTTCTATGACCTATGTTTTGTTATTATGCGAACTCAACTTGTCCTGGCCAGTCTAATATAGTCTTTAAGGTATGAGTCCCTAGGAATATGCAGGCGAGAATCCTCAAACCAACCGGATTTTCAACGATGTCATGGCCGCTCATAGTAGCGTTGTCATGTATTCTCCCTCAAATATGTATGGTGATGGGTTTAAGAACATAAAATCATTGGTAGACGTTGGAGGAGGTACGGGCTCTTCCTTATCTAGGATTTTTCAGGAACATCT
>JASDQU011176253.1:34178-44623 GCA_032191745.1 Picea mariana
AGAAGATGATTACAATGAGGCTCTGAAGGCCCTTTTACAATAAACAGGAGTGTCAAAAACCCTAGACATCCAAAAACTTAACCCTAGGAGATGAAGAACCAAAAGTCATGTGGGCCCCATTTGGATAAGTCAGTACATCAACTTCCCGGGGTCGTAAATTTTGCATACGATCTTCGTTTTAGGTGCACGATAGCCCATTGGAAAGATCTATCTGAGGACTACAACTGTTGATGAAAATTTTTGATTGGTACATACCCAAAAAAAACGTCATTTAGGGCCTCAAAACGGCTCCGGAAGTTCAGCACCCGAAAAACTGCTAAAAATAGTAAATTACCAAAATTGCCAGAAAGTTGTTTTGAGCCAGCTGGAAAAGGTGGGTGGCCACCGATATCCACCTGAATCAATGGCATCTAGAAAATCTGGTGTCAAGAAGAAATTTGTCCATTTTGGCATACCAAGCTCGAGGAGCTTGCTTAAGACCATAAAGAGATTTCTTAAGGCGACAAACAAGGCTAGAGTCATTATGGACATAGCCATATGGTTGTTCCATGTAGATTTATTCTTGCAAATCCCCATGCAAGAAGGCGTATTTATCATCCATCTAATGGACCTCCCATTTATGTGAGGCGGCAAGGGAAAGAACAAGGCAGATGGAATTCATTTTGGCGACAGGGGTAAACGTTTCATTATAGTCAATTCCTTCAACTTAGAAAAATCATTTGGAAACTAATCGAGCCTTGTGTATTTCAACACTTCCATCTGATGCATACTTAGTTCTGTAGACCCATTCACATCTAACAAGTTTTCTTCCTTTCGGAAGAGGTACAAGATCCCAAGTATCATTTTCCATTAAAGAACGATACTCTTCATTAATTCTTGTATCCCAATCTGGATGACCTGAAGCTTCTACAAATGTATTTGGATCACGAGGCTCTTTGGAACTATTAACATGTCCAACGTTGATCTGAAGGATCACCGACAAGATCACCGGCTACTTCTCGTGTTGAACGGAGCCATCTAGGAAGCGGTGGTGTTGGTGTTGGTGTTGGTGTTGGTGTTGGTTCAGATTCAATGGACTCATCTGGAGGAAGCCGAGCAGGCAAAGGTGGGATTTCATCCTCATTGTCATCATCTGAAGAAAAAACTAGAATAGGAACAGAAGAGGGCACAAGCACCGAAGATGGTTCACAGGTCAAAGAAAGCACAATCGTCGAATTAGGCTCACATGCCAAGAGATTTTATTTTAGGTTTTTTGATTTGGAGTTTTTTTGTATATGTTTTTATCAGTTTTTTAAAGCTTTTTGGGGCCATAATTGTTATTTTTTACCTTTTTTTTTTATTTTTTCTCATTTTCTCTTACTTTTTATATATTTTTTTAATTTTATAGTTTTTTTTCCTCTTTAGTTTTTTACGTATTTCTTTAATGGTTTTTTTTAATATAAATTTGTTTGGTTTTTTTTTTTGTTTTTTTTAAATTTCAATTATTTTTGCTTTCTTTATTTTTTTTAGTTTTTCATTTATCCAAAAAGAAATGAATTATATTTTTTTGCTAAATATTTAAAAATAGTGTTATTTAACTATAATTATTTTCTATGTATTGAAGGTAAAAAAATGTGTTAAAAATGATATTTTCCACTATATTTAAAAAGTATGGAACCATGAATTAATTAAGGACACATAATTATATGAAAAATCTTAATTTAAAAAAATAAATGGTGTACAACATTTTTAACATTGGATGAAGCATGGAAACATGATTAAAAACACAATTGAACTAAAAAAAAATTGAAAATTTTGAAACTAGATGAAAAAACACCGTTGAGAAAAAAAGAATTGTACAATTTGAAAATAGATGAAAAACAAGCATTTAAAAAAAAGTGGAAACATTATGTATCAAAAAATTTAAAATATCAAAAAAGCACCTAAAAAGGGAGGGGGGGTGCTACCGGTAGCACCATTTTTAAAAATGGGGTAAAAAACTTGACCCCCAAAAAAACGAGAACTCAGTAGACTTCTCGTTAACTTGGTAACTATGTTTTTAAGAGCCTTTGTGGGAGTGCGATTTACTATGTAATTTACACAGTTGATGGCTTCCACCCAATACTTTAGACTTAATCCTTAGATTGAATCGTACAATTAGCCATTTATTTTAGTGTGCGGTTCTTTCTCTCAGGAACGCCATTTTGTTGTGGTGTATATGGAATAGTGTGTTGCATTTGGATGCCCTGTGTAGTGCAATAACTTGTACTACAGAATAATTCCCCTGTGGACAGGTGAATCTTCCCTTGGAGTACAAACCCCTCTACCAAGATAGAAAACTACCTTTTGACACTACCATTCCTATATATTAATTATGCCCATCGAAAAATAGATAACGAGGGATAGTATGATGTACCTCACTTTCAAAGTTTTTCCATGTTGCTCCAATCCGCAAGTTCCGAACAGTATCTACAATGGATCACAAGAGACAAACAACTATCTCCTACTCTAATGGATTAGACAAAATAAATCTATCTATGAAAGATTAAAACAAGCATAGACAAGTACATGTAAACATTTCTTACAAGGAAATAGGACAAGTATATTGATGAGAACTTTAAAGAGATACTTACAATCTTAATATGATGTTGCAACAACCTCTCCAAGTCCTCCTCTTCCAACCCCTTGCTCGAAAGATCCATGATCAAAATAACAACTCTTTGTTGATTTTTTTTTTCCTGTTCACCATGAGAATGCCTCCATTTATAGGCTTTGAGAGGCTCAACCACCTTGGTTATATTTGGGATTAGTTGAGGATATGACTCCATCAGTTGTGATATCTCCCTTAGATGCAGCCTAAGGGTTATATTCGAGCCAAACCAACTCAATCCATCCATAGTTGTCCTTAGAGAAAAACGGGATTTTTTCCCAAGATTTGCTCAACCAATTTGGTGCTCCCTTACAGTGGGAAACAGAGCGCTACAACACTTCATGCTAGATAGACAAAGAGTGCTAGCGCTCCATGTATACGAGCAGGGGAGCGTTGATCTTCCAAAAGTTGTCAAGATGACCAATTCTCATAGAAAAACACTTTGTTCTGATTGTTAAATGATAGGGCTTCTTCTTCTAACATGTTTTAGGGGTCATATCAAGTGTTCTCATGGTGTGGTTCGCGATGCGACACTTACGTGATGAGAATGCGACACTTGCAACAAAAGTGTGACACTTACGACACTTACAACAATGATAATGTGACATTATCGAGGTGAGGAATTTTTATGCGTAACAGATTTCCCCCCAAAGTGTGAGTCAAAAAATGAAAGTTGGTGGCCGAAACACTTTGTAGATTCTTCGAAGCAAGGGTATGGAGTCGGGGAACCTAGTAGAAGCTACAGAAAACCATCAAACAATGTTAATATGCATTCCATTCCTAAGGCAGGCATACCTATGCTCGGGTTATAAATGACTCAAAGTATGGCCGCCAATAAATACAATGTGGATCCATGATGACATTGACTAAGGGTACGGCCACCAGAGATACAATGTGGATCCATACTTCTATGACATGAACTAATCGTAGCCACACAAAATACACAGTGGAGCTACGAAATGATAAAACATAGCCACATACCAATACAACATGGATCTATGTGAAAACATAAGTATTAGCATGCTCAAATGACTTCCTTCAGAGCCTAGGAAAAGCAAATATCAGAATGAATGCTCAACCCAGCATCTTCGTCACAATCCCGATGTGGTACGAATCTAGCCATGTGAATATATGTCTTGATGTCGAACATGGTAGAAACCACTTGATTATCAGTCATTGAGGTAAATCGTTAACAAGTGCGAGGGAAACCACCATTGATGTCAATGACTCCCAAGGTACCCTAGTACAATCCAGCTAATGTGAATAAATGAGTTGAAGTTGAACATTTGTGGAATCATCCGATCAAAGTTCAATGATGTAAACCTATTGTACGAAGCGAGGAGGCATGTCATTGAGGCATGCATGTCCCAAGGTACTAATTGGTTTCTAAGTGTAATTCTCGGATGATGTGTTGAAGTCGACAAGAAAAGACTCGTCGAAGGAGGGCCTTGATGTATCCCCCATCATCGACACTAAATTGACGCAGGAAAGTGATAAGATATAGGAGATGAACACAGACTGACACGGGTATGGAAACTGGTAATTTTGTAGATGGTTGACTCTCGAGGCGGATACTTCCCTTGAACATTGAGGCACAACATGAGACTTGGCAGCATAAACACAAAGTGGACCAAAACATAATGTTGTGGGTGCTGAGGAATTCTTTGAATGGTTCAAAGGAGTGGAAAGACTCATAGGATTCGTTCCATGCAAAGGTTTAGCAGATTATTCAAGTGTTCAGTGTGAAGTTTAAAACAAGTGTCGTGTTCAAGGGAACTGGAAGAACTGTTTACAAAAAATTTCAAGAAACTTGACCCACTTCCTTCAATTTTTCCGCCATCCAGATAGATGAGTAACTCTTTTTAATTTAACGAGCTCGAGGAGTATAGCACATGCTTGATATAACTCACATTCAGTAAGTTCCTCTTCCTTTGTTTAACGAAATGGAAGAAGTAAGGGTTCATCCTCAGATGGGCCCTTCAATGTGTAATTTAGCGAGTCCAGATAAGGAAAACTCGGTGGTTTTTCATGTTTAGAGAGTCTGAAAAGAAATTAAAGGTGACTCCAGGGTTGTCCTTTTTCATAATTATAGTCTTAGAGGTCTGAAAAAAGAGATAAACTATTACTCTAAAGATTCCCTTTCGAACATTTTAACGAGTGTGAAAGGAAGCAAGATCACTCAGCAATCTTTTCATGTTTAGAGAGTTTGAAAAGAGCTTAAAGGAGACTCCAGGGGGATTTTTTTTCATATAACCTTTACAATTCCGAAAAAAGTGATAAAAGTATACTCGGTTACATTCTCATGTATTTGTGAGTGCAAGAAAGAACAATAGACTTTATAATAAGGATAAATGACCTAATTGACCATATCAAATATCAAACTAGGTCAAAAATTCATTTTTACCATTGTTTTTTACCATTCTCCTATGGTCTTTGGATTTTTACCTCTTTTGGAGCATTTTTTGAGCGTCGATTGTGGGAGTTGTGGGTGATTGTTTCCAGATCCGTACAGACTCGGTTGGTTGTCTCTTCCTCCTCATTATTTTTCATGTTTTTTTAATGCATTTCAGCCTTCATTTTAGGTGTTCTAGGCTCCTTGGGAAGCCCTAGAGCGTTGAACTGGATCGACACTCCCTCAAGGCATCGAGGGGAGCGTTGATCGTGATTTCAATGCCCTGGTGAGCGTTTTGAGAGGGAGCTAGCACTCTGTAGGCTTCTTTGAGGGAGATCTAGGCGCATAACTCAAAAACGCTTTGATTTTTTGGTTAAAAATAAGCACTTTCTTTACATGAGTGTTTAGCTAATGATGATTAATCGGTGTATTTGCAGGTTTCATCTATAGCTAGCCATGATTGAGTGGAAAGAATGCAAACACAAGTTTGATGACATCATTTTTATCGGACAAATCAGTAAGTGCGGACACAAACTAATCTCCCTAACTTTCACGGGAAGCTAGAACAAAACAAGACATAATACAAACTTCACCTTAGACTTCGTTGTCATATAAACTAGTTTAGAGAGGTACAAGTGACATACCTTTTAAATGACGCTTGATCCTCGCTAGTGTCATCCTTGTTGCTCCATCTTTGGGTTTGCGGGATGGTGAACCTGTTTAAGAAGCACAAACCAAAAAAGAGAGAGAGAACAAAGATATATATATTTTGATGAATTCTATGTATAAGATCAAAGAGTTATACAATAAAATCCAAGACACCTTTATAGGGAAGAAATGTATTGTTGCATTATATTAAATGGAAAGTGGAGAATACAACCCATGCCTTGATGTTGCAAGGTCCCTTTCAATGGCTCTTTGCTCCAACACACACACCTTTGCTCCAATGCCTTTGATGAAGAAGATCCACAATCTGACTCAGAGAGTTAAAGCAAAGCTATCTCAAGTATAATCTGTAGTAGAACTATTCATGCATATGCAAGCCCTTGCAAACCTTATCCTTTTCCATAAGAGAACCCTCTTTATATAGAGTGAATGAGGGATGGATGAGGAGATTAGGATGATCCCACTAAATCAGAGGAGCGAGTAAGATCCAAACCGATTGGACGCCACCTCATATTCTAGAAGATTCCCTTCTAGAACATTTGTGAACTTTGACTTTTCCTTTACTTAAGCATCGTCGCACCCTATGCACAGGAAGTCTGCGATGACATCACAGTCCAGATTTGGTGCAGAGTGCGATGATCAAGCATCATTTCACCCCAAGCATAGAGCAGGGTGCAATGATCTTCCTTATCATAGTTTTTGAGAGAGGAAAAGCAAACGACTTTTCTCATGGAGAAAGTCTCTTTTAATATTTTCAGGGAACATGGAAATGAGTTGAGCACATGTCGTTAATTGATCACTGGGGTGACCAAAATAATGTGTAACAATCATCACTCTTCAAGAGCCTCAAGTGAGGGCGGTTTTATGCAATTGTGTCTTGCTCAAGTATTTCAAGCTTCGGAACATGAGAAAAGAGGTATTGTTTCTTGAATACTTGATTGGTCTGTGGGACGACGATGAACAAGTGTTCTGAATAGGGCTGCAGATGCATGAAATTGAGATGGACGATGTATATTTTTTGACGGGGCTCTCGAGGAGAGGTGTCACATCCCCAACCACCAACAGGTCGGACAACGTCACTTCCTAGGCGTCTCTCTTTGCTCTGATACCAATTCATGACATCTCGAGCCTTAAACCAATAGGCTAGCCCATGCCACCAAATAGCTTTCATGCTCTGATACCATATATATATTAATATACATATATATCTAATGTGGTTTAAACAGTTATAGAATTCTATTCATACACTTATTCATGCGGAAACAATATTAAAACATACATGCAATATATACAGACAATTCTAATAACATTATAACTTGATTTCAAGATTCACATCATACAGACAACAAAGATCTGGTACTTATCTTTTAATAGATGACCACCAAGTGTGTGCAGACCTTCCATGAACCTCCCAGCCTTAGACCATGCTACTCATCATGCTCGGAAGTGGGTCACCCCCGAGATGGGATTAAACTCTACCGGGCAAGGGATTCCTAGGCTTGGAAGGACAACAGGAAAGTCACACAGATCAACAGGAAGGATTTTCTCCCAGGAGCTAGCTCACACTAACAACCTACATCCTGTCATTCCCCACATGCCTATCCCACCCCAGGAAGTGTGCCCCTTCTCTTCTCAACTATCCTTCGACTACCCCACTTCTCTTCCAGGGCTTCAGCAACAAGTCGAACAGGAATTCTCAGAGCACTATAGTTGTCGTTGGTATTCCTCTGGGAAAATCAATTCCCCAAAAACCTCTCTCACCTAAAGAGAGTTGCTTACAGGCCTGACAACCTGCTTCTTCAGTCCACGGGCCTGACAACCCACCTCTTCAATCCATCTCCTAAGTCAATTCAAGTAAGGGTCATGGCAGCACCAAAGCTCGATATAGAATAGGTGATGGTAGCAAGCCACGCTCGGTCAAGGAACTGTGTTGGAAGCAACATCAAACTGTTAAGGCAAGGTATGGGCTCAGGCTAGGTACTGGTGCATTGTGCTTCACATGGAAAGTATGGGATAGCTCCAAGTGCCTCTGGGTTTAGAGGTGTGTGAGTGATGCAGAGGTCGACGATGGAGAGGATGGCTCAGTGCATGAATCAGTGGGGAGTATGGCAGCTTCCATAATGGCGACAGTCGCGAGAATGGTGAGGGAACCCCAAACGAGTTGAATTTCCCTCTTAAAAACTACATGCGCCCAGGTTGACACATGTTTTCCTGACGCTGCATGACCTCCACTTAACACTCGTTCCCTCTTCCTAGGAACTTAGGACAACACAGATTATGTCCAACCTTAGTTTTTAGGAAATAATAATATAATATTATTCCTTTAGAGGTAAGCCCTCTAGCTTATCCCCTATTCCTAGACACTTAGCCCCTTCCCTTTCCCTACCTAGTGGATCCTAGTCCCCCATAACTCTTTCTTTGTGGTCAGTCTACACACAGCGATGCAATTTTATTAATGATGTAAGTATTTACATATACAAAATCAGGCTCATTGGCCTTAGCATCTAGGCTCTCCGGCCTCATAATCACATAATTCCTCTAGCTTATAATAACTTGGCTCACCATCCTATAAACATAATTACAATTTAGCAAGGGATCGACCTTGGGATTTTACAAGAGGAGCACCCATACTTTTGTCCAGACTCCGAGCTACTCCGAGACCGACGAGGAATACATTGTTGAATACTGTATACCAGGGTCATGGTTGGTGGGTGGGAGGATCATGATAAAGGATGTGAGAGACTTATCACTTTGATCTGTCCTATTCGCCATCACCAAGTTAGCAGGGAGCACTAGCACCCATCTTGCTTCAAAATCTCAAATCTCTTACGCCATACAGTGTTTGGAACCAAGATTGTTCAACTGGAGTGCAAGGTTCCTAAGGAATGTCAAAGAGAAAATATCCACATGCAGAACTGGCGGGAAAAAGAAATTCAGATATGGTTCTTTCTTGGTTTCATTTTTCCTAGAGAGGATTCCCCAGATGCAACCATACGTTGCAATGATAGCATGCCCGTGACCGAGCCTTGTATGGAGAGGTGCACCAGTCTTTCCCCCAAGTTGGGGAATGAGCCCTCTGCTTTCATATTCACTGTTGATTTCTTCGCATGGTGAAGGAGGTAGTTAGTGGTGATTGAGGACTTCCCCTATGCTGGGGTAGATTTCAAACGTAATTATGACTTGGTACTTCCCGAGGGTATACAGTGGGATGCATCTAGTACGAAAGATTATAACCTTGTAAAAAAAATTGTTTTGTTTTTTATATGTTTTTGGTTGTACAATGAGGGATCTTAACTATTTTGTTTTCATCATGCAGACAGAGGTGCAACACGTCCGGTGGATATGCTTACATTGGCGCGTCGCAGAGATGCACAAGTGGCAATCGAGCATGACTTCGTAGCGGGAGGGCTTCGAGAGGTGGAGAGGAACCTTCGGGTTTTGACAATGGGTGTCCCGCCTCTAAAGAGGCGAGATGTGCCTCTACACTTGTAGCAACATACAGTTGGGGTCTCTGAAAGCCTCAATCATTTGCTTCGATGGGTGACACGAGCAGTAGTGTGTTATATAGAGCACAACGTGATACGGGAGGATGATTAGAGTCCCCAATCATTTTTTAGTCATTGTGATGATACTATGGGCATGAAGGCACAAGTTTTTCCTCATTATGTACTTTTGTATGATGTACTTTTAAAAAACTTGTGTTATCACACACACACACACACATATATATATATACATATATACGAGTTTTGTGGTGCCTACCTATGTTGTATTTTTTTGTTTTATGTGATGTTTTTGTACATATGATTTATGTTTCAAATGTTTATCTATGTGCAATATACCAATCCAACATGTAATTTTCTAATGAATCCACGATCATGTTGAGTTCTCTCGATATGTGTATGTACTCAATAAATTCAAAAGATCTTTCTAGATGGCGAACCCTCATATGGAGACGTAGTAAAATCGAGTTGTGAACATCGTACTCATGATTTAGTTGACGGACCATGATTTCAGAGTCGAGGTTGATAATCAATTGAGATATACCTAGAGAGAATGCTTCAGTTAAGAATTTGATGACGCGTGATACTTTGCAATGTTATTGGTTGCAGATCTGACGCAAATCCCTACTGAACTCACTAACTCACTAGAGTGGTAGATGACCCAAGTTGCAGAAGCGATGTTCTGGGTATGTCGACTAGCGCCATCCACAAACCCAAAAAATATGGGAAAGGATGATGTCATCTACGCGTTCAATCACAAAGCAAAGTATAAGTAGCTGAGGAAAAACTCATGCACGCAAAAGAAAATACACACCAAGTCAAAAGTATATAGTACGGTAATGTACAAAGCACACATGTGAGATATTCTATGCATAGTACTTCTTGAGGTAAAGCTCGTTTCGGGGCTCACCAAGAGATAACCCATCATAGTGTACTAACTCGTATCCTCCTCTATGTATCACACGTTGTATGAGGTATGGCCCATGCCACATGGGTTCTAACTTCCCTACCCCTATTTTGTCATCATCTTGATCATAGACTAGGACTAGATCTCCTTCTACGAAAACACAAGGTTGGATGGACTTATCATATTTATTTTTCATGTGTTTTTTAAATTTCTCATTGATGAGAGTAGCATCACGACAGGTTTCATCCAACTTGGTTAGATATAAGAATCATTCCTCTTCAGCAGAAGTGTGGGGTAAGAGTATACCAACTGGAAGGGTGTAAATCCAGTTGTGGTTTTAACTAAAGT